>ML106714.1:0-68033 GCA_003697995.1 Taxidea taxus jeffersonii | reverse complement strand
GGGGGGGGGGGGGGGGGAGGGGGGGGGGGGGGGGGGGGGGGGGGCAGAATGGGGAAGACACCGGCGTTGTCACAACATTTGATGTTTAGGAAATCTTTGCCAACGTTTTCCCAAGTCGTGCTTGAACTGGGAGTGTCATCGGACTCTGGGGTGCATAACAAGTCTTGTAGGATTCTGCGGGACAACCAGCATCGTCTTCTTAGTCAGCTCTCCTCAAAGTGGGGCTCCCTGAACTCAGCAGCAGCCCCACGAACATGTGAGAAATTCAGGGTGTGAGCCGAAAGGCTAAGGTCCAGGAGTCTGTGTTTTAACAAAATCTCAACTAATTTTTGTGCCCACTGGATTTCAAGAAACAATGTTCTAAGTTATTCTCGGAGACTTTGATCCCATAATACTAGAGAAAGGGACTGTGACTCAGGAACAGTCAGGTAATATCCAATAGCCAATCAGGTTCTCCAAATTCTCTAATTTCTCAGGAACCTTCAGGGGACTTCCCTTTTCAGTCTACCTAGAACCCAGAGATCTTGCTCCTTTTCCCACAGTTCCAGAAAGCATGCGGGGCTGCTCTGGAAGCCCAAAAGGGCAGGGAGAAGGAGAGGACAGAGGGCTCCACTGCCCATCCCACACCCACCTCCAATGACCGGCCAGAAACCTGGCAGATCCTCTCTCATCTCATCCCTCCTTTTCTACAACCTCAAATCTCTTCCAGGAAGGATATGTCTGGGCCACACCAAGGCTGGATGTCCCTCAACAGTAGGAACCTCACTCAGATGTTGGTATGTCTAAAGCTCACCCTATTACTTACTGTGGCCCACCCATTCCTTCTGGATTTGGGGGAAGACACCAGCAGGCCCTGGCAGAGGAAAGAACTATATGGGACAGCGCCCATGCTGGCCCCATGAGACTGGCATGGGGCTGGCTGTGTCTGCAGGACCGAGCACCAGAGGGAGCCCTGTTGGAGTCATTAGTGGTATCTGTGAATTGAGAAAATGTCCCCGTAAGGAGAAAAAAGGAGGTGAGAGGAGGCAGACCAGGTGTGACTCTGGGGCCCTAAGGCCCAGAAGCTCAACATTAAACCCATCCTGTAACTTTGTGGACATGGTTTAACCCTGGCCCCCTTCGTCCACAAGCTCATTCTCTAGGTCACAGAAGCCCCCTGCAGCTCCCTATGCTGGTGAGAGTGGGAGAGGAGGGATTGGCCCCGAGTGAGCCAAAACATGTCCCTGGAACCGCACGTTAGGACCAGGAATGAATGTGTCCACAGTTCTTCCTTTCCGTCATCTGCCCGGCCCACCCCAAGCAGCCACCAGGGAAGTTCCCACAAGCAGCACCCTCCATGGCTTGATCCCTAGTGCCCAGCACGCCTGGAGGCCCTCAGGGAACAATCTACACTCGAGGGAGCAGGGAGAGTTCGCTCAGATTACACAAAGAAGCCATCCACTTGAATCCACCTCGCACATTCCAGTCATCACTCAATTTCATCAAGGGCAGGATGTCCTCTTCTGGTCCTTCCAGTGTTGCTGCAGGCAATTCTGGGAGAAGTGGGGGGACCTGTGTTTGACTTTAAAATCAGATTCCAGGGGCGCCTGGGTGGCTCAGTGGGTTAAAGCCTCTGCCTTCGGCTCAGGTCATGATCCCAGGGTCCTGGACCCAGCCCAGGGTCCTGGGATCGAGCCCCGCGTCAGGCTTTCTGCTCAGCAGGAAGCCTGCTTCCCTTCCTCTCTCTCTCTCTGCCTGCCTCTTTGCCTGCTTGGGATCTCTATTTGTCAAATAAATAAATAAAATCTTCAAAAAAAATTTTTTTTTAAATCCGATTCCAGGGGCAGCTGGGTGGCTCATTTGGTTAAGTGGCCGGCTTTTGATTTCTGCTCATGTCATGGTCTCAGGGTCCTGGGATCAAGCCCCAGGTGGGGCTCTGTGCTCAGCAGGGAGTCTGCTTCAGGATTCTCTTTCTCTCTGCTTCAGGATTCTCTTTCTCTCTCTCTCTCCTGCCCCTCTTCCATTCTCTCTCTCTCTTCCAAAAGTAAATAAATAAATCTTTAAAAAAAAATCAGATTCCACTGTGGTTTCAAGCTGATGCATCTCTCTTTCTTCAAATGAACCCCTCCTCTACATCTAAATTTGTTTAAATATCCTCATTCAGCTTTTTCAGTATCAGAAAGATACTTTTAAATAGATATTTGTAAATCTGTAAGGATATAGTTGTGAGATAGTGCATAAATAAACAATATTTGAAACATAAAATTCCTGTAAAATCCTGGATTGGCTTTTAATCCTTGAGTATAAGGAGTTGCGGTATGAATAGCTACCGCCTGGATTTCCAACCATGTGCCCCCTCTGCCTGGAGGTGCCCAGAAGACACTGGCAGAGGTTTTCTTGGGCAGTGACGGTGGACACCTAGAATCCTGTGTGTTCAGAGAGCCGTCGCTTTCTTCGGGGACATTCTGTTTCTCCACTTGGAGTGTGTGTCGTGAAGGGAAGTTATGGCTTCCACAACCCCCCGGCCCAGGAGCCAAGCTCTGTGCACTTGACTTCACTGGGTGCCTGACTTTCAGGCCCTGACCACTTGGCCCCAGTTCTTCCGTGAGACTAGAGAGGTGAGCCCCCATTCTTCCTTGGCCATGACACTCAGAGATGTGAAAATGGGTTTCCTGCTTTGTGAAGAAACTCTGTATGAGGAAATCAGGCTGACACAGGGAAAGACAGGAACAGGGACAAGCCCAGAGCCTTGGAGGCCCTTTTGAATATGTTCCTGAGGGCAGCCACACCTCTGTCATTTCTGGGGTTGAAGCTGCCAGTAATCCCCCCTTTCTCTCCTCTTCATCCAGTTCAGGTTGCACTTCTATAACCTGCTGACTCACGGACACCACGGGCTCAAGAGCTGGGCTAGGGAGGATGTACCAAGGAGTGGAGGCTTTACTCAGCTGTGACTCAGTCGCCGTCAGAAGGCAGTGGGTGATGGGCGGGTCGAGAGCGGCTCTCGAAACCTCACACCCATATTTATTGGTAACTTGCTATTTCTATTGAAATTGGATTTCCTATTGAAAAACCTCCAACTTTATTTTGAAATGGAGGCAAAGCGCCTTCAAGAACTACCAAACTCTGGTAGGAACATCCTGTCCTTTATAATTTCTTTGAGATCAAAAGCAGCCAAGGCTGTCTGCTGCTCCCCTCTTACACCTGTCCCCCCCCCCAACCCAGGCCTGTCCATCTGTCCCTACCCCATGTCCTGTTACCACAGTTGTTCACCGAGAGATGCAGAGGGGTGGTGAGAAGAGCCTGGGGTTTGGAGTCAAGCTTGGTTCGAATCCTGGCTCATTAGACCTACACTCTGGACCTTGGTCTCTTCACTGGTATAACTGAGCTAATGACACACTTACTTCTATGACCAGAGAGAAGTCAAAGTCATGACTATAACATGCCTGGCATATAGAAGGTGTTTTGTTATCAATCTTGAAAAACCCTTATGTAACACGTTTTTTGAAAGTAAAGATTTTTTCTTCCTGTTCCTAGGTATTTTCAAAAGTGGCCAATATTGTTTCCATGTGCTGGGACCAGTCCAGATATGATTTTCCCTTTGACCTGTGAAGCCAGGTGTGCCTGACAGTCCCTCTGTGATTTACTTCCGGGGATCCTTTTCCTTGTGTTGTTAGAACAAATAAATCGAGCTGCATTTCAGTCTCTGTTTCAGCCCTAAGAATAGATCACTTATAAGGATGCCTGGGGGGCTCAGTTAGTTAGGCATCTGCCTTCAGCTCCAGTCATGATCTCAGGGTCCGGGGGTTGAGCCCTGTGTCAGGCTCCCTGTGCAGCGGAGAACCTACTTCTTCCTCTACCCCTCCCCCCTCCTGCCCTTTTGTGCTCTCTATGTCTCAAATATTTTTTTTTTAAAAAAGGATAGATCACTTATAGATAATCAGTGCTGTCTCACATAGCATCATAAGACCGTAATGGAACTTCTGAGTCATTTAATACAGGTCCTACTGCCCATGTGACAGACACTTGACTATGGTAGCAAAGAAAAGATCAAAATCACAGTTATATTGATGGATCATTTGTTCAATCATAACTTTCCCATTAATATACCTAGTGAACACCATTCCCTAATTAGTCATCTTGATAATACTTAAGCCTGCAAACAAAATAGAGCACATTAAAAAAAATAAGATCAGGCTGTCATTATGGAGAATTTTACCCGAGACCGGACTCCTTTCAGTGAGTATGTGCTTAACAGGCCAAGGTAACCCAGCAGGGCTCTGTGCACTTAGACAAATGCCCATGACATCATTCCATTTCTCCAGTTTCTATGCATGTTCCAGGTTTGCTGGAGAACAGTCTAGAAAGGTTTCCTCTGAACTGAACGCAAAAGGAAGAAGTGGGAGCTCAGCATGTCATTTCAGAAGCTCCACCCGACAACAGCGTACCATCTCCATTTAAATCCCTGTCTGGTCACTGGACAAGGGCACCTGATTATATTCATTCATTCCCTCCCTCACTCATTCATTCATTTCCTCCCTCACTGGTTTAACAAAGATTGGATGTTGGGAATATAAAAGTCAGTGAGATAACTTCAAAGCTAACCTGGCAGGATCAATACACACACAACTGAATTACCTTCACGGATAAATACACACTTTTCTTTCACGTATCACATATCACTGTAAAAGAGTCGGTACTTTGTGTCAGGTAGTCAGTTTGCTAGTAACAGGCAAGTTTGGTTGGATTCCATCTCCTGGAAGTCTCTCCGTCTGAATTGATCGTTCTCTTCTTCACACTCCAACAGGGCTGGTACAGCATCTTTGGTGTGATAGTGCTTCCTGGGGTCTGTTTTATGTATTAGCCAAATTACTATGATCTGAAGAAGATAAAAAGAAACAAGCAAGAAGTGGGTCTTTGCTCCCAAGGAGTTTATAGTCTATTAGCAGCTTTTAGATAGGGCACCAGCAATCATTCCAAGACATACCTCATAAGTGTTAAAGGAGGTCCACACAAAGAGCAACACAGAGGATGTGAACAAGAACACGGCATCACCAGGGAAGGGTTCAGGTGGCAGAGGGAGTGGTGACAGGCGACTTGAAGGTTAAGTAGTATTTCAGCAGGTACACAGAGTAAAAATCAGCATTCTGGAAAGAGAAAGGGGCACTCATAGTTCTGCTTCTGGGATTCTCAACCTCAGCATTATTGCCGTTCGGGGTCAGACAACTCTTTGTTGCAGGGGTGCTGTTCTGTGCAGACTGGGAGGTCTGGCAGCCTCACTGGCCTCCCGCTACTCCAGTCCAGGAACACCTCCCCCGTGTCATGACAAGCAAGAATGTGTCCAGATAGTGCCACATATCCCTGGGGATGGGGAGCAAAATCATCTGTGTTGAGAACCCTGATACTTAAATTCTATACCCCGCAGATGCACACATCCATGCATACACTTAGTTTTTATCCTGGGCTGCTGTTCCTCTGACTTGTCGGAAAGTGGGAATGAAGGTAATAACATTTGAATTAAAAGATTGTTGTAGGGAATAAATAATGTATGTCAAGTCTTTTCCACATAGTTATTATTGTTCCTCAAGTCAGTTGGTCATGGGATTTTAGAGCAGAAGTCGGTAGGTTCTTAGCTGAATTTTTTTTTTTAATCTTTTAACATCAAAGAATGGGTTGATTGGAGGGAACGAAGCAGGAGAACTCCGAAGGTATAACTGTAGAGCAGGCAAATATAATAAGGGCCTGACCATAGGTGGTGTTGGTGGGAGTGGGAAAGAAGGAACGGCTGTGGGAGAGAAACTTTAAACAACTTTATTGAGCTATATTGACATACAATAAACGGCACTTAAATAAAGGGTATAATTTGCTGAGTTTGACACACATATACACCTGGGAAACCACCATCACAATCAAGATAGTGAATGTATCCCTTAGCCTCCCAAATGTCCTCATTCTCTCTGCAATCTCTCTCTCTCCCTACCCCTAGCCCTGTCCTCAGGTAACCACCGATCTGCTCTCTGTCACTTTTGATCAGTTTACAATTACTAGAATGTCATAGAAACAGAATCATGCAGAGTGTGCTTTGACTTTGGTCTGGCTTCTTTCATTCAACAGAATCATTTTGAGACTCATGCACGGTATAGAATGTATCAATAACTTGATATTGTTTTGCTGAGTAGTGTTCCGTCGTATGGGTATACCACAACTTGTATGTTCATCTACCTGTTGATTGACATTTAGGCTGTTTTCAGGGTTTGATTATCACAAATAAAGCTGCTATGGACTTTTGCATATATTCTTTGTGGGGACATGTGCTTTCTTTTCTGGTAAATACCTAGAAGTGGAAAGGCTGGGTCTTATGTTAGGTACATATTTAACCTTTTGAGAAATTGTTTTCCAGAATGGTGTCATGTTTACATCACCACCAGTAGTGTATACTTAGTATGATGAATCTTTTTCACTTAACCAATCTACTGGATCTGTGTGTCATTGTGGTTTAAATCTGCATTTCCCTAATGACTAATGACATTGAACATCCTTTCATGTGCTTTGGCATCCATATATCTTCTTGGCACAGTATCTGTATAAATCTTTCATTTTAAAAAATTGAGCTTTTGTCTTGTTATTATGCACTAAGTATTCCTTATATATTCTAGATTATGTCTTTTGTCAAATATGCACCTTACAGATATTTTCTCCTGGTCTGTGGTTTGCTTTTGAAAAGCAAGTTTTTTTCTGTTTTGTTTTGTTTTGGTAAGATCCAGCATATTAATTTTTTCTTTTATACTTTGATCTTTTTTTTTTTTAAAGATTTTATTTATTTGTTAGAGAGAGAGAGAGAGTGAGCACAGGCAGACAGAGTGGCAGGCAGAGGCAGAGGCAGGCTCCCTGCCGAGCAAGGAGCCCGATGTGGGACTCGATCCCAGGACGCTGGGATCATGACCTGAGCTGAAGGCAGCTGAATAACCAACTGAGCCACCCAGGCGTCCCTATACTTTGATCTTTTTATGTATTTTAAAGATGCTTTACCAAACTCAGTGTCATACAATGTCACTAAGATTTTTCTCCTATGTCTTATTCTAGATGTTATTTTTCTTTTTTAGCTCTTACGTCCAGGTGTGTTTCTGTTTGTAATTAAATTTTGCATATTAAAATTACATAGGAGAGGAGTGACATTAGCATCATGGCAGCATAAGCCGACACTCATTTTGTCCCCCTCTCAACAACAAAAAATCATCACCTATTCACAAACAAAAGTGGCTTGGTGAGAGCTTTGGGATCCAGGACCATACTCAAGGGACCAGGAAAAGTCCCACCAATCCGTTAGTTAAGTAATAGGCAGCAAGACCTTGGTCCCTACCGTAGACCCTGAAATGGCCCATGAACCAGTTGCAGCCCTTCTTGGCCATGGCCCAGGAGCCCCTGGGAAACACTGTCTTAGACCAATCACCCACAGATGAGACTGGAAGTTTTCACTGCTGGGGTCTACCAAATATTTAAAGAATTAAAGCAAATTCTTCTGAAACTCTTCCCAAAAAATTGAAGAGGAGGAGATGCTCCCAAACTCATTTTAATGAGCAAGCATTACCATAATACCAAGGCCTGATAAAAACACTATAAGAAAGGAGAATTGGGTGCCTGGGTTGCTCAGTCAGTTAGTATCTGCCTTCAGCTCAGGTCATGATCCAGGGTTCTGAGATCAAGCCCAATATCTGGCTCTCTGCTCAGTGCGGAGCCTGCTTCTCCCTCTCCCTCTGCCGCTCCGCTTCCATAGTGATAGTGGTAGTGATCTCGCTATCTCTCTCTGTCAAATAAATAAATAAAATCTTTTTTAAAATTATAGAAAAGAGAACTATAGACCAATATCTCTGGTGAACGTAGATGTGAATATCCTAACAAAATATCCCAAACCTAATTCAATATCATATTAAAAAGATCACACACTATGATCAAGTAGATTTTATGTCTGGGATAAAGGAGGGATAACATTAGCAAGTCAATAAATGTGATATACTACATTAATAGAATCAAAGGTAAAAATCATATGATCATCTCAATAGATGCAAAAACATTTAACAAAATACAGCATCCTTTCATAATAAAGACAGTCAATAAATTGGGTATGGAAGGAACACAACTTCACTTCAACATATTTCAACAACTTCAATATCTTCAACACACTTAGATATTCAACTAATAAGCACCATGTAGGAAGCCCATAGCTAACATCACTCTTAATGGTGAAAAGGTTGAAATATCTTCCTCTAAGATCAGGAACAAGACAAGGGTGCCCACTCTCAGCACCTCATATTCAACATATTACTGGAAGTCCTAGACAGAGCAACAAGACAAGGAAAAAAAAGTCATCCAAATCAGAAAAGAAGAAGGAAAATTATCTTTGTCTGTAGGTGATATGATCTTATCACGTACATAAGATTGTAAATCCTAAAGACTCAACCAAAAACTGTTAGAACTAATCAATGACAACAGTCAAGTTACAGGATAAAAAATCAACATACAGAAACAAGCTGCATTTCTATACACTAACAACAGAGTATCTGAAGAGGAAATAAAGAAAACAGTCCCACTCACAGTGGCATCAAAAACAATAAAATAATTGGGAAAAAATTTTTAATCAAGGAGGTGAAAGATCTGTACATTGAAAACTAGAGGATTTTAAAAAAAATGGGAGACACAAACAATTGGAAAGATATCCATGTTCATGGATAAGAAGAATTTATATAGTTAAATTGGTTGATCATACTAGCCAAGCCATCCATAGATTTAATCATTGGAGCTATCAAAATTCAATATTCCAATGGCATATTTCACAGAAATAAGAAAAAAATATGTTTGGGACCACAAAGACCCTGAATTGCCAAAGTAGTCCTGACAAATAAGAACAAATATGGACATATCACACTTCCTGATTTCAAATTATACTACAAAGATGTAATAATCCAAACAGTATGAAAATGGCATAAAAATAGACCTATAGACAAATAAAGCAGAATCAAGAGCCCAGAAACAAGCCCTTACATATACAGTCAACTAATATTTGACAAGAGAGCCAAGAATACTCAAAGAAGAAAGGCTAGTCTCTTCAATAAATGGTACTGGGAAAACTGGGTAATCACAGGCAGAACAATGAAATTGGGCCCCTAACTTACACCACTCACAAAAATCAACTCAGAATAGATTTGAACTCTTAAACATAAGACCTGAAACCATAAAACTCCTAGGAGAAAACTTAGGGGAAAATCTCCTTGACATTGGCCTCTGCAGAGATTTCCTGGGTATGACACCAAGGCACAAGGAACAAAAGCAAAAATAAATAAGTGAGACTACACAGAAGTAAAAAGTCTGTACAGAAAAAGAAACAACAAAATGGAAAGGCAACCTAAGGAATGAGAGACAATGTTTGAAAGATAATATATCTGATATATCTAAAATATACGATAATATATTAAAATGTTAAAAATAAATTTTAAAAATTCAAGTGGGCCCCTGGCTCGCTCAGTCAGTTAAGCATCTGCCTTAGGCTTAGATCATGTCTCCAGGGTCCTGGGATCTGGCTCTCTGCTCACTGGGGAGTCTGCTTCTCTCTCTTCCTCTGCTGTGCTCTCTCTCTCTCTTTCAAATAAACAAATAAAATCTTTAAAAAAAATACACAAGCAGTTCAATACAAAACACAATCTAATTTAAAAATGGGTGGGGAAACTGAGTAGACATTTTAAAAAAATACACACACACACAAACACACACACATATAAATGGCCAAATAGGTTCATGAAAAGGTGCTCTGAATAACTTAATCATCAGGGAAATACAAATCACAACCAGGAGATAATCACCTCACACCTGTTAGAGTGTCTGTCATCAAAAAGAGAAGAGATAACAAGTGTTAGTAAGGATGTGGAGAAAAAGGAACACTTGTGCACTGTTGGTGGGAATGCAAACTGGTGCAGCCACTCTGGAATACAGTGTGGAGTTTCCTTAAAAAATTAAAAATAGAGCTACCCTATGATCCAGCAATTCCACTTCTTAGTATATATCCAAAGAAAGTGAAAACAGGATCTTGAAGAGATATCTGTATGCCCATGTTTACTGTAAAATTATTCACAATAGCCAAGATATGGAAAAACCTAAGTGTCAGTCAAAAGATGAATGGATCAAGAAAACGTGAGATACCATCTATTTACCTATTTATCTGTCTATCTAGGAATATTATTCAGCCACGATAAAGAAGGATATCCTGCCATTTAAGAAAACATGATTGAATTTGAGGACATTAGTCTAAGTGAAATAAGTCTGAAAAAGACAAATACTGTATGATATCAATTTTACGTAGGATCTAAAAAAGCTCAACTCATAGAAACAGAAAGCAGAGTGGTTGTTACCAGGACCTGGGGGTTGGGGGGATGGGAAATACTGCTTAAAGGATACACACTTCTTGTTATAAGAGAAATAATTTCTGGGGATCAAATGAATGGCTTGGTGATTATAGTTAGTAATTCTGTATAATGTACTTGAAAATTGCTGAGACTAGATCTTAGTGGTTCTCCCCTCAAAAAAGAAATGGTAATTGTGTGATGTGGTGGAGATGTTAACCAGCTCTCCCGTGGTAATCATTTCACAATATGTGAGTGTATCAGATCCACACATTGTGCAGTTTAAATTTAATACAACGTTATGTTCAATTACATCTCAATAAAGCTGAAAAGTATACATAAGAAAGACATAAGTGTTGAGATCCATATCTTTGAATATGATTGTCAAATTGTTCCAGCATAATTTGTTGAAGTGATTGTACTTTTCCCATGGAATGCCTTGGCACGTCTGTTGAAAGTCAAGTGATCATATGTGTGTGTGTGTGTGTGTGTATTTTTGGACTCTATTCTGTTTTATATATGTGTATAATGTAAACATGATATATGTCATAATGTTATTTATTTAGATGTATTAGATACATATATACAGGAATGATGTATATATATGATATAAATAAATATTTTTTCCTCTTTGATCTCAATACCCCATTTTCTTGATTATTACTGGAGCTTTATTACATCTTAAAATAAGGTAGTTTAAATTCTCCAACTTTGTACTTCTTTTTCAAAGTTATTTTGGCCATCTTAGGTCCTTTGCATCTCAATATATATTTTGGCTAGCTTTTCAAACAAGGAAATCTTCTGGGTTTTTATTGGGATAGTATTGAATCAATAAATCAATCTGGGGAGAATTGACATGCTAGCAATATTGAATCTTCTGATCCCCAAGCACAGTAGGTCTCCCAATTGATTTTTGGTTTTCTTTAACTTCTTTGAGCCGTGTTTTGTAGTTTTCAGTATACAGAACTTTCACGTATTTTGTCAAATTTATCCACATGTAATTTGTATTGGTTATTATAAGTGGCATTATAAATAATTTCTATTTTTAATTGTTCAGTGTGAATATATAGAAATGCAATTGATTTTTGTGTATTGCCCTTGTACCCTGAAATTTTGCTATGTATTAGTTCCAAGTAGATTTTGCATACTCCTTAGGATTTTCTACAGAGATAGTTATATTGTCTGTAAAGACCATTTTAACCTTCAATGTCTAATTTGGATGCTTTTGTTTCTTTTTCTTGCTTTATTGCATAGCTTAAAACCTTTGATAAAATGTTGAATAGAAGTGATTAAAAACAGACATCCTTGTCTTATTCTCAATGTTAGGGTGAAAGCATTCACTCTTTCACCATTAAGTATATTAGACGTACTGGTTTTTGTTTTTGTTTTTTGTAGATGCCCTTTATCAGGTTGAAGGCTTTCTTCCATTTCTATTTTTTCTGAGAGTTGTGTGTTATTATAAATAGATATTTAATTTTAAATGTTTTTTCTCTATCTATTGAGATGATCACAAACTTAGTATTTTGTTTTTAATCTGATAATATGGTGAATTACATTTTTTTATTGTGCATTGATCAATTTTTTTTTAATTGACAGAGATCACAAGTAGGCAAGAGGCAGGCAGAGAGAGAGGAGAAAGCAGGCTCCCCGCTGAGCAGAGAGCCCAATTTGGGGCTCGATCCCAGGACCCTGAGATCATGACCTGAGCTGAAAGCAGAGGCTTTAACCCACTTAGCCACTCAGGTGCCCCGAATTAATCAATTGTTGAATATTAAAACAACCTTACATTTTGGGGATAAACCCCACTTGGTTATGATATATTATCTTTTTTAGTATATTGCTGGATTTGATTTGCTAAATTTTGATGAATAATTTTTGCATCTACACCATGAGGGATATTTTTGTTTAATTTTCATTTATTGGAATTTCTTTTCTGATTTCAGTATCAAGGTAATTCTGGTGCCATAGAACTAATGGGAGGTGTTTTATTCTTTATAATTTTCTGGGACAGTTTGTATAGATTTAGTATTATTTATTCCATAAATGTTTGATGTAATTCATCAACGAAAGCCATATAAGGATGGATTTTCCTCAGTGAGAGGGCACTGAGCTACAAATTCCATTCCTTTCATTGACACAGTATAGTGGAGTTATCAGTTTGTTATTGGTGAGCTTTGGTAGTTTTAAATTTTCAATAAATTATTCATCTCATTAAAGTGGTTGAATGTTTTATTACAATATTTTTCATATTTCCCCATTGTTTGTTGTTGTGATATCTTCCGCTCATTATTGGTATTTATGATTTGCATCTTTTCTCTTCTTTTTTCTGATCAGCCTAGCTAGAAGTTTATTAATTTTATTTATATTATCAGAGAGTTAGCTTTTAGCTCTATTGATTTCATCTATATTTTTTTAAAGATTTGTTATTTTATTTTATTTGAGAGAGAGTGAGATTTGAGAAGGAATGCAAGCAGGGGGCAGAGGGAGAAGCAGGTCCCCCACTGAGCAGGAAGCTAGATACAGGGCTCCATCTCAGGACCTGAACCAAAGACAGATGCTCAACTGACTGAGCCACCCAGGCGCCCCTCCTCTATTTTTGTTTCTATTTTCTGTTTGATTGATTTCAGCTTTTATATTTCTTTTCTTTTGCTTACTTTGGGTTTATTTTCTCTTTTTCTCCTTTCTTAGGATGAAAGCTTAGGTCATCAATCTGAGACCTTTCTTTTCTTTAATAGGCATTTGATGCTATTAATTTGTCTCTAAGCCCCACTTTAGTTGCATACCATAAATTTTAATACATCATTTTTTCAGTTTCAAAATGAAATTCAGTTCAATATACTTTTTTATTTCTCTTTATTTCTGCTCTAACCCATGGGTTACTTTCAAATGCATTGTTTAGTATCTAAATATTCAGAGATTTTTCCACATATCTTTTTGTTATTGATTTCTAATTTAATTCTGTTGTGGTTAAAAAATTTTATATGATTTATATCATTCTAAATATGTTGATCCTTCTTTTATGGCCCCAAATATGGTCTATCTTGATCAATGTGTCCTGTGTCTTGGAAAGAATGCATATCCTGCTGTTGTTGATTGGAACTTCTATAAATGTTAACTAGGTCAATTTGGTTCATAGTGTTATTTAAGTCTTCTGTATCTTTATTGATTTTCTGCATACCTACTCTATCACTTATGGAGCAATATATATTATAACTTCTAACTATAATAGTCAGTTTATTATTGCTCAGTGTAATTGATTTTCTGTTATGTGCATAAACAGAAATGGGTTTTGGGGGAAATCTATAATTCTTTTCAGCTCTGTGGTTATTTGAGATGGGAGAGCTGGTGAGGAAGAAGGAGGAATCCAAATAAGCCTAAACATGTCTGGTATCTGCACAGTCAGGTATTTATTTAAGTCTCTGAAGGGTACCATAGTTGGGACTAGCCCCAGGCCAATGTTTTTTTGAAGTCTGTGATTTGGGTCCATGGTCTTTTCATTTTACTTGGAGCCCAGTGTTCCAAAGATCTCTCTCCCACGCATTATCTTGTTCTCAGGTCCTCAGTCCGACAAAGATATATATGACTGATCTTCACTAAGGTGTAAGTGGTAGCTAAATACTATTACTCCTTTAGTCCGCATTTTTCCTATGAAGAGGACTTAACTGTTCACAGTAACAGGAATAATAGCTTAGTCACGGAATTTCAGGCATTAATCAGAGGATAAGCGAAGTCTGTGGAGCAGAGGAGCAGGACTCCTCAGGGAACAGCTGTAAACTATCAGCGTTTCTACGTGGCTTCCACCAGCCTGGTTTCAGGTACAGTAAGTGCTACGTGTTTTCCAAGTTTGAATTACAACGATTTAAGAATCTTCAGAATCTTCCTCCATTCCTACACTAAAAAAAGGAACGTGCCTCGTTGCTTTCTGTTCAAAGTACCACGCTCTTCTTGCTCTCCAGAAAATTCGGTTCTGGCCGAATTCTTTACAGCATGGGAACCTGAATCTCAAGTTTTTCACCTTTGCTTTCTGCCCACATAACCGCATGCTCTGCCACAGGCCTCACAGGTTGTATTTTTAAAATTCAACAGTAATTTGTCCCATAATACTTCAAATGCAAACCAAAGTTGAGATGCAATTATAGCACTGAAACACCCAGCCCCTTATCTTATAATAAAACCCTGATGATCTATCACTCTATTTCTGCTGTCTGGTAATTCGGGAACATAAAGGGACTTTATTCTCTGTAGGAGGGAGAAAAAAAAAAGGGATAGATTTGCTGAAGTTACAGAAACAATGATAAGAGGAGATATGAAATCAACAAGGAAACGGTTGCCAGGCAACATGCTTGGTTGTCAAAGAGATAGAGCATTCTTCAATAATAACCCATGAGCAATCTTCAATAATGGCTCATAAATCTCTGAGCTAGAAAACATCTATGTCATGAGTGGGTTACAGCAAACACTTTTCCAAAGAACCAAAGCATCCAGCTCTCCCATTCCGTTCCATAATAAGAATCATGCTGTAAATATAAGGCCCTGGGGTGATGCACATTTGAGGAGTGTGGGGTCCTTGCTAAGTGGAACATTTTGTAGCTTTTTGTCTATGGTTGTATCCCCAGCTGTATGTACTATTTTTACTCAGCACAATGAACTGCAGTCCCAAGATGCACCCAAATTGTGCCCAATATCTTGTTTTGCAAACCTGGTAAAGTCTTGCTGGTTTGATCACCAACATATGGCCTCTGAGTGTCATTTGTAAACAGGACTGTGACCAGGCATGAAGACTGCAGGATGTTAAGGTTTAAAGGAAACTTATAAGACATTGGGCCTGCATTCTTCACTTCCTAGGTGAGGAATGTGGCTTCTATGATTGATATATTAATGGCCATCTCCTTTTGCTATTTGAGTCTATCATTCCAAATAGAACCTGGTCTTTAAGCTTGGAGTCTTCTGCACTCTTGGGATCAGGCCCGCATCTTGGGATCTGCTCGGCAGGGAGCCTGCCTCTTCTCTCTCTGTGCCTGCCTCTCTGCCTACTTGTGATTTCTGTCTGTCAAATAAATAAATAAAATCTTTTAAAAAAAAAAGTTCCTGTCACATAAGCATTTTGTAGTATGAGAATATTACCTTCTTTTTTGTAGAGTTGGATCTATGTCGGTATCATCATTGATCATTGCAAAGCAAATCTTCCAGGGTTACGGATAGGAACTAGGAAGGGCTATGCCGATGGCAAGGTGCAGGGTTGGGAGAGGTGATGGTAGGAAGGGAAGCACTTTCTCTTTTCTTTTGTTTTCCTTTCTTTTCTTTTTCCTTGTCATTTTTAATTTACTACATGAGCCACTTGATTGCTGGGCTGGTGATTCTTAGCAATATAAATTAAGCGATTATCTGGCTTTTCCTCACTGGATTTTCCATGTCAATGATGATTTTGATTTACTTTTATTCCTTCTAAAGAGTAGCCAGCAAAGAAGTTTACCAAGAATTGTACTCATTGTTGTAATAAAACTGGTTAACTGCTCAGAAAAAGAAAGCTTTCCTGCTTGGACAGGTGGGTGTCCTGCTTGGATGGGTGACAAGTTTGCTTATATTTATAAGGCTTTCTTAACATACAAAAGAAAAGAGCAGGCTAGAAAAAGAAAAATACAAACAGGGTGAGAATTCTTTATTATCACTTGGACACATAAAAGCCAGACACAGAGCTTTAGTGTTTTCTTCACAAGATAATTTGATCATTCAAAATGGATTTACCAAGGTGCCTGGGTGGCTCAGTTGGTTAAGTGTCTGCCTTTGGCTCAGGTCATGATCTCAGGGTCCTGGGAAGAAGCCTGGATCCTGTCATTGGGCTCCCTGCTCAGAGGAAAATCTGCTTCTCCCTCTCCCTTTGCCCCTACCCCCTGCTCTTGCTTGCACGCTCTCTCTCTCTTTCAAATAAATAACAAATAAGTAAAAAAATAAAACACTCCTTAATTTTAGCAAGTGTCATTTATCAAAATATAGACTTTTTAAAGAGTTTTATAAAGCCAAATAAAGGTGATCCCTAGTTAGGAAATTTGATGGTTGCAATGACTGAAAAACAACAACCAAAAATATTATCTAAAAGAGAACTGAATGGTAATGTGTGGATAAAATATTCAGTTCCAAGATTAACTGACCTCCCCTCCCCCTCTGCCTTTCTGCCCCCTGGGGCAAAGTAAGTCACTTCTTTCTTTGAAAATGTTTAGTCCCTGCCTCTGTCCTGCATCTCTCATGCTTTATTGTGATAGTTTGTTTCTGGTAATTGTTTTCCAAAATAATAGTCACCATCCAAAAGTATCATTTTGTATCAGTTATATTTTAATCTTTAGCACCTAAGGCCAAGAGGGGCACACACACCTGGCTCATTTTCCACCTGTTGAAGGGTTGTGAGGACAGAGGACTTTCCATCTGGGTCCTCGTTGGGGAGCTTTCCAGTCCCTGGGACTGGAATCCCGTAGAATCCTCGGACCACAGGGCCAATGGCACCTGAGAAGTCATCCACCCAGCCTCTCTCCCTGACACCCGGAGGCACAACTACCTTTCATGGCGCACATCTTAGGGCTATTATACCCTGGTCATATATGTTGCAAATATTTTCTACAGGTAGAAAAATTTATGAAATGAAATACGTAAATGTCTACTTTATGACTCTGGTCATTTGTTTTATGAAACCCTTTCTCACTCAAGGATTTTAAATATGTTCTCTGAGGTTTTATTCCAGTACTTTTATTACATTATCTTCTTAATTTATAGCTTTATTTTTTCGGTTTAGGTCTTTAATCTACCTGAGATTCCTTCAGGGTATGAAGTGGAGATATATCTTTTTTCCCAAAAGTCAGCCGATTGCCCCAGTCCCCACTTAGTCCATCCACATTAATTATATAACAAACTCCCACATATTTACACAGATTCATCATTAGACACTGTTTTCTTCTGTTGATTGATTTGTCTATTCTGAGCAAGAGCCATACTCAACTGCTACATTATTATAGTTCGAGTTTTCTCTCATTTTTCCCTCTTTTTAAAAGAATTTTTCCTGTTTTACTCATTTCTGCCTTCAGGAAAACCTTTAATTAGTTTATCAAATTGGGTTTTGATTGGAAATATGTTAGAATTATAGATGAATTTGGGGGCAATTCTTGCATTGACCACATCGGTTCTGTCTTGTAATATGGTTGCTGTAAGTCATCATTTCCCATTTTTCACTCAAGTTTCATAGTTTCCTTTCTTCTCTTGCACTTCTATTAATTCCTACATATTTTCTAATTTTGTTGATAAAGTAAATGGGATCTTTTAAAAAATTTTTTAAAGATTATGTTTATTTATTTGACAGAGAGAGAGAGAGAGCACAGGGAGGGGGAGCAGGAGAAAGAGAGGGAGAAGCTGACTCCCCCTGAGCAGAGAGTCCTAGGTAGTACTCAATCCTAGGACCCTGGGATCAGGACTGGAGCCAAAGACAGATGCTTAACCAACGGAGCTACCCAGGCATCCCAGAAAATGGGATTTTTATTACAATTTCTAACTTACTATCATCGTTAAATAGAAACCTATTAATTTTTGTAAACTCACCTGGAATCTTGCTATCCTGTTGGTCTCATTATAAATAATAAGTTATAGGGCACCTGGGTGGCTCAGTGGGTTAAGCCGCTGCCTTTGGCTCAGGTCATGATCTCAGGGTCCTGGGATCGAGTCCTGCATCGGGCTCTCTGCTCAGCAGGGAGCCTGCTTCCCTCTTTCTCTCTCTCTGACAGCCTCTCTGCCTACTTGTGATCTCTGTCAAATAAATAAATAAAATATTTTAAAAAATAACTAATAAATTATAATAGTTTGCTAATCAATTCTCTAATTCTCTAGATATTTTCTTTGTCTTTTCCCATCTCCTCCTGAGCCACTTCATTGTCTGGAATATCTAGAAAAATGTACAATAGCATATGTGATAATAGGTCTTGCTTTGGTCTTGACTTTAATGGAAATACTTGTGCTATTTTAATACCAAGCATGATGTTGTGGGTTTCTAGCAGAAATGTATTAACAAGTTAAATGTTACTAAATGTTTTTCCGCTATTTATCGAAACAAGTATATATATTTTTTTCTTTTTTGTGATTCTTGTAGGTTTTCTCTTATATCGTTTATTCTTATTTCATTTTATTTTTACTCTATTTCTCTTATATTGGTTTTCTTCTTGGGATTAGTAATTGAGTGATTATGACATATATTACTAGGTTACCTAATGCTGAATTGTTCTTGCTCTCATAAGCATAGATCCACCTTAGTTACGTCCGTTAAAAAATGAGTGGATAATTAAATTGTAGCATATCTATACAATGAAATACTGGTTGGCCTTGAAAGGGAATGAATTGATACATGTAGCAACATGGGTGAATCCCCAGATCAGGCCGGGAAATGTCAGAGACAAAAAGCACCTGTTGTAGGATTCCATTTATTTCAAATCCTAGAACAGACAAAAGTTATCTATAGTGACGTCAAAAAAAATCGGTGGATGCCTGGGGTGACAGAGGTGTTCTATCTACTGACAGGGGTAGTGCTGTCATGCATATATACTTTGTCAAAATTCCTTGAACTTCATGCATTGAGCGGGTGATTATAAACTATACTTCAGTAGGTTCATAAATAAGGAAAAAAATCCATGCTATTGTCACAGTCTTGCCGCCAAAAGTTGTGCTGCTTTCTCCTTGAGCCACTTCCATTTGGCTTCCATTCTCATCACTACATCAACATTCCCTTGCTCAGGTCCCCAGTGACCTCCATGTGGCCAGTCACAGTTGGTCCACTTCCTCCTGCTTGAACTGAAGCTCTCCCTTCCTGCGGGTCCACTGACCACTGCCTCTCCTGTTCTTTCCCATCTCATAGGCTCCTTCTCTTAGGCATCCTTTGTTCGCCCTCACTCGCCGACTGACCCTGAGTGCCAGCACCTCTGGGCTCTTCCCCCACCCTGGGCGCTCTCCTCTCCCTTCACTTCACACCAGGCATCCTCATCCATGATAAACACGGATTCAACCTCCATGATTAGATAGTTCTCACCAGAACTGCTCTTCCTCCCATCTTCCCATCTCTGTCCATTCTTCCAGTTGCTAGCAAGCTGGAAGAAGACCTTGATAATTCATTTTCTCTCACCCTCCACAATTTACCTCCTTTGAAGTGGCTACTTCCAAGTATGTCTCAAATCAATCTCTTGATATCCACCTTCACTGGTCCCTGCTAGAAGCCATTCTCATCTCTCACTCCTGGAAAAGCCCTATAGTAGCCCTCAGACTCCCACTCCTGGCTACCCTCCAATGTGTCTCCACATGCCAGGCACAGTAAATGTTTCTCATGACCTATTTAAAACACCTCAATAGCCGCGAGGGCATAGTTTTGTCACTCCGTTTTTTAACTGTTTTGTCTTTAGTACCTAAAACAGGGTATGGGATCTACTAGGGTGAATGGAGTAATTGCACTTAAGATAGAAATCCCCAGGACCACCTGGTCTTCAGTGCTCTGCATGATCCAGGCTCTCCACTCCCTAGACACATTCCTCTTGTTCTTCCCTTTACTTGTTCATCTCCAATCACACCATCCTGATTTTGTTCCCCTAACCTTGTGTCTTTGATCACATTCTTCCCTTAGCAAGGGGAGCACCTGTCTGCTCCTAGATTAGCTGTGCTTTGGGGATTCACACCTCTGTTTCAACAGTACACCCAGGGATAAGTATATCCAGGAGGGGTAGTAGACAGATACCAGCACATATACACTAACAACAAGGTAAGTACAGACCAGCTAATTACCAGTTTACTAAATAATGCAGAAGAAAAACCCTCCCAGAATGTTGGCACTCTTCCCTTGGGTTGCAACAAAGGAAAAGATATGAGCAAAAGCACAAGATTAAGGTGCCAGCAACCATATTGGTACCTTTGCTATCCAATGGGTCGTTAACCAAATGAGTTATTGGAGAACTAGTTCATGAACTAGACATAAGCTACCTCAGGGCAGGGGTCTCACTGGGCTCATTGTCCATTGTTGCATCCTTAAAGCCTAGCCCAGAACTTAGCACATAATATACTGAGAATGAAAGTTAATTAGAAAAATGAGTGGATGAAATTGATTTGAACACTCTTAAGAGATATGTCGTGCCATTGTTGTGGTTCAATGGAAGATGGTGAGCCTTGACTATGAAGGACTTTACCTGTTCTAGACTAATAATTTTTTTTTCTGGAGTTACTATATTTTTGCTTAAAAGAAAACCCACAATGATTAAAAATATTAATTTTTAAAAAGTAGTTCAGCAAGTAATGTAGGACATGAATGATAATAACAAATTAATGAGTTTTAAAAGCCTAAAACTCTTGGTGTGCCTGGGTGGCTCAGTCAGGTAAGCATCCAACTGTTGATTTCAGCTCAGGTCATGATCTTAGGGTCATGAGATTAAGCCCCCTGTCCATGCTCAGTGTGGAACCTGCTTAGGATTCTCTCTCTCTCTCTGTCCCTCTGCACCACCCCTTCCACTTGCACTCTCTCTAAAATAAATAAAGAAACAAATAAACAAGAAAGCAATTGAAAATTTTAAATATCTCTTATTTTGCCTTGATTGAAAACACTTGAGTTTACCTGAAAATAGGAAAATCTTACCCAGTTTCCTAAATACCTCACGAAATGTACCAAATTTTGCATAGAAAACTAAAATTTATAGTGCATATTCCATCTTTGAAAACTGACTTTTTAAAATACTGTACAGCTATCAAATATTTAAATCATTCATTTACAGGGAAACTCATTTATCTGCTGAAACAAAATATCTTATTACAAGGATTTGCTGTAACACAGTTACAAACTGAAGGAAGGTCTTGTGCAAGAACTCTTTGAAAACCTCTTTCAGTAATATCCTCTTGTTCTTGTTACACATCGCTTTTTTTTTTGTCCCAGGTGCATACTAGAAAATCACCTTTGTTCCATGCACACATGTGGTTTGCACTACAAATTATTCTTTGGCAGTCTAATTTTGAACTGATGTATTCACTCCACATCACTCCCTTCACACCCCGTAGACTGGACCCTTGTCACCGCAGCTACTAACCATTTGATCTTTCTCAGAACAGAAAGTGTCTGATGTCAAGTTCAGTCTATGTAATTAGAACACTGAGCGTTTGGATGAAGAAATGCTTTATAGTTGTACACGTTTATAAGCCAGCCACCTCTCCAAGGTCAAAGTGTAACACATCCTTCTTCAGTACCCCCAGCTGTTTTTTGTTTTCTTGTGTTTTTTTTCTTTTCAAAGATTCTACCTATTTATTTGAAAGACAGAGATCACAAGTAGGTAGAGAGGCAGGCAGAGAGAGAGGAGGAAGCAGGCTCCCTGCTGAGCAGAGAGCCTGATGCGGGGCTAGATCCCAGGACCCTGAGATCATGACCTGAGCCAAAGGCAGAGGCTTTAACCCACTGAGCCACCCAGGCGCCCGGGTTTTTTGTTGTTGTTGTTGTTGTTTTTTAATGACAAATCCTTCCTCCAAAGTATTTCTTGTCCCCAACATGCTCGTTTTCTGTAGTGATCTCAGCTTTTGGCAGCGGCATTGGAGGGGAACAGGGTGCAGAATTCGTGCCATGGAAAAATGGTAACTCAGTAGGTTCTACTGAAATGCCCTTTACCTCCTGTCTCTAAGCAATTCCAGGTTATAGTCTTCCTTTCCAAGAGCAAGTTTATTTGAGATTATAAGATTATTGAAGGTTTCCTTTTCAGTGGCTGAGGCTGGCAGCTGAGAGTGGAACTGTAACATTAATACTGAAGGGCAGACTCTCTAAGACTCACTTAGAATGCATTTCTCATCCCTCTGGGTGAGACTCGATGGTGACACTCTGGGGACTTTTCAGCTCATGATGAATCATGGTGATCTCAGCCCTGCAGAGCTCTGAGCTGCAATCCCCATTCTGCTTCTCATCTGTAGAACAAAGACAGTAACACCCACCTCATGGGGCTGGCGTTAATACAAATGTCACGTATGAAGCACCGAGGCTGCGCCGTGTCATTCTTCATGAAGCTTGGGTGAGTCTCTCCCTGACCTAAACTGGGGGAATAGTTATGGGCAGAAGACAGTTCTAGGTTACAATCTTATAATTTATTTCTGAGTGGGGAAGAATTAAGAATAGCAAGAACATGGCAGTAATCTGTTTAAGGAAACACACCAGTGTAGAAATCGCCGGAGCAATTTGACTTTGGATGATGTTAAAAGCCTTCTTGATTTGGTAGTACCCAACCAGATTCCCCTTCTTCCCCTCCTCGAGATGGGCTACCAGCTTCTTTGGGTAATCAAGACAGCATTTCTGACCTATAAAAACTCTGAAGATATTTGGAAGCCTGTTCTCCAAAGCTGTACCTTCACAAAGTCTGGCTACCCTAGTCATAATGTTTGAGTTCTAGCCTGGGAGATAAAGAGGGAAAGCCTCCAGTCTTGGGAACATTGTCTCAGACCACTACGACCCTCCTTGGGGCACTGGCCTCCATCAACCAATGTGAGGTTTGCCTTTTCACTCTCAATAGTGCATGATACAGGACTGAAGTTCTTAATTTTCGCTTGGCCCAACTTATCATGAAAAGTGGCCAAATGCCTAGAAATAAATTTAACAAAAAATTGTGTATGTGTGTGTTGTTAAGAAATCACAAGTTCATGAACATACATTTGTATATGACCTTCTAAAAGTTTTAGTGATCTACTCCCAGAGTTTAAGTCTGGCTGGTATAAATATTTGTTTAGGTTCAAGACAGGAATCAACTTGAATTACTTTCCATACGCATTCCCAAATATCCCAGAACAATTGATTGAAAATTTTCTTCCTTCACTCTCAACTTTGAAGTGTCACGTTTGTTATAGCTATGATGATCATATGACTTACTATCCAAACTGACTTAATTTTCAGAGTAAAAGAGGACATTGATTAGTTAGAGGAAGTCTCAATTTAATTAAGTATGTCCTGTCACCTGATTCTTCTTCCAAGACTGTCTTGGATATTCTTGGTCATTTACATTATTGTATAAATACTAGAACCACTTAACATGTTCCACCAAAAATATCTGTAGCTTATATCTATTTCTATGGTATTTGTACCATATATCTTCTCCATTCGTTTCTTTCAAACTCTATTTTTATGTTATAGATGTATTTCCTATAAACACCAGATAGTATTTTTCCCATCTGGCCTAAACATCTTTGTCTTTTAACTGGCACAGTTAGCCAATTTGCATGTTAAGTAGTTACTTAGATATTTGGTGTTTAATATACCATCTTGGTATTTCTCATGTCTGCTTTATGTACTTTTTGCTCTTCTTTCCTCTTTTTGGATAGTTTATTTTTTGTTATTCCCTCTCTCTCTTTGGTTTATTTTCACAATTATAAACTCTTTCACTCTTCTTCTAGTGGTTACCTTAGACTATACAACATGCCCCTTGACTTATCAAAATAGGATGTAATTGTAATTGTGCTTCTATTCTCTTCCCAATGTAAGGACTTTAGAGTTTTTCCTTATTTCCTTCCAGAAGAAGAAAACAAGGAAGGAAAGCTTTCCGACAACAGATTTGCCAAAATGTTTTTTTTTCTGTGGACTGTCATCATGGACATCAGTGCCTTCAGGCCAAGAACTCCCTGTTTTACTCTTGGCTTGTCTAAGATCCAAGAGAACAAGAACAGGACTGAGATGAGTCTGGCTTATAGAATCTTAGGAACATTTATTAGCCAGCCAACTAGTTTTGTGGGAACAAGAAAATGCGGCATTTCAAGCCTCATTCCAAGGAATACATGTATATCAATCAGAGTCCACTCCCCACCTCCCCCCCACAGCCTGCATAAAGCCATCCCATTGCCACAAAAACCAGTATCACATGACTGAAGTCAAGAACCTTCATCAGAAAACAGTTAACAAGTGAGATCTTGGCACCCCCTCTTTGCTTAACAGTCTCTCCCACTATATTATTCTTTCTGTCATTTCTTAGCATCTTTTATGATAAGACACCTACTTTTTGACTCCATGTAATTCCACACCAATGCCACATTAGGTAGGATAAAGGAGAATGAGAAGGGGGATGCAGAATATCAGCAGGTGGCTAACAGTTTGAAAGAATAAGAACAACCACCGAAAACACTAATCTTGTAGAATAAGGGATCAGAAATATTGGCCAAGGCAATTTTGTCTTTATAACCCAGGCCCTTAATTGAGGCCCTATATTTCCACTGAATATCCGTTTTTAAGCCTCCCTTCTACAATATGTGTCTCTCGATTTGGGCTTTCAAAATTCTGTGTGTAAAATAAATTACAGAATTACCATGTTTCCTTTGGCTATCAGGAGAGCATAGCAACTTCATAGACTACTATGCTGTCAAGAATCTACACATCTCATTTCTCGATTTTTTTTTTAACTTGCATTCAATAGCAATCACTGGACTTTGTCAATATAAAAAAAATAGGAAAATAGATAGCTGTGCCAAAGTTCATGGGTGTATGTAAACAGGAAAGAGCTGAACTTACGAGTGAAATTAAAGATCTGCTTTAATTGGTATTGGCAAAGATGTGTAAAAATTGCCACCATTAGAAGTGCAGCTAACAAAGCTCTAGGCTTGACCTCGTATTTCCAGTCTCTAAGGGGAAGAGAGTCTGCCCAAGAACAGGATGTGAGATGAGGGATTGTGCCGAATGAAGAAAATGAATGGATGGTCGGCAACAAAGGTCTCCTCGTGCACCAGCATAGCGAAGGTGGCAATGCCTGCTGTAGCGGCCGCCGCCTCTGTGCCCTCTTCATTCACTTCCACAAAGGACTTGTGGACAATTTTTGATATGAAAAGATCCCTGGTTCCTGACATGCCAGACAGATCAGCCTTGCGACTAAAGAGATCCTCTATACCCAGATGGGCTAGATGGGAGTTGAGGTCATAGGTCTCCTCCAGTTTGAACTTGGGCAAGTAGACTTTGACTTCAACCCGATCCAGATTCTCAGCTTTGGTCCACTCATGCAGTTTTTCCAGAGTCAACTGTTCCTCAATCTGGAATGAGAATGGGCAAAAAGAAGAGGTGAGAACAATTTTACGTAAGCAAACTAATAAAACATTATTGAAATGAATGGACCCCTTATATCAGTTGCTCATTAGTCTTCTCCGTGTCTTGTCCCCAGACAGATTCCATTTGGAAGATGTCATTTCTTTCCAGGGACTGGAGATAATATAATAGAGCTGTTCCCTGACAGTAGCTGAAAATGTACACTATGGGCTTTGGAGTGGTAATGTCCACAAGCCACTTGACAAAAGAATGACAGAGCACTGGAAAGGAAAGAACCATCCATAAGCACACACCAAGCACTGGCCGCCAGCATCTCCAGCCACTACCACATGAGGCAGGAAGATACAACCGAAAGAGACATGAAGCGTGAAGCTGGGAGCCGTTACCTTCTTGAGACCCGTGGACCCATCCTCAATGTCATCGGGCAACAGGATAATCATGCTGAGCTCCTTGCCCCGATAAGGCAGTTCCAGCACACGGCACTTAAGGTCCTGGATGTAGCCAAATGGGAATTTCTTCTTCTGATACATCATTTTCACGTTTTTTTTGTCTTTCTGAAGAGTTGAAAACAAACAAAGGAACGACTCACTCACATTTTTCTCTCCATTCTCTTCGAGCCAAGAGTAAGTTTGGGTAGTTACCTCTCTCTTACCTTATTCAGTCGGAATGGGGTATCCGCAGTGTCTTCCTTCCGGAACTCATCCTCCCAGCTGCCTTTGAAATAGATGGCATTCACCAGCACAAGTTTAGTCATGCTGTCAACCGTACCTGCCGCCAACAGTTCTGGAATCTTCCCTAAAAAGATAAAGTTAGCTTTTTTAAAAATAAATCCACCTATCAGAATTCCAAATTGGAACTAACATTTGATTAGCACTGAAATGCAATCCAAAAGCAAATTCTGTACTTAATTTTCCTTTCACGTGGTATGAAGTTAGGAAAGCCCTATCAGCATGTTTCTACTTTAAATAATCCAGGTAAAGGGCTAATGAGCTAAAACAGGGCATTTATCCTTTTCTGGAGTGTATGGTCAACAATGAGCTTTATTTTGAGAATGACCATTCTTTTTCAGGAAAAAAAAAATATCCTGAACGAAAGTAATTTGGGGCATTAGTCAATCACTTTTTCAAACCCTCTAAGTAGGAGCCAAATCTCACCAAAAAAAAAAAAGAAAGAAAGAAAGAAAAAGAAAAGGAAAAGAAAAGCTTTTAGTACATATCCAAAAGGGGCAGTTACTCCACTGAAACACGGGACATGCCCTAGACCACAGACAGCGTTGCCCTGAACAACTCTTTGTATGAAGACAGGTGATCTGCAGGTGCCCCGACTCCTCCCACGACTAGGTCAGAGGCAGTTGTGCTCCACAGTCTCAGCTACATCCCTGATTTCTTAGATGAGAAGTGGACAAAAATTATTTATGACACAGTGGTTCGTGAATATTCACTCTCAAGTATTCGTGTATTTCTCTCCATGTGTATATGAAATAATCTGGGCCAGGCTAGATCTCCCTCAAATGTTTTATTCCTTTTATTCTACATTCAAGGTGAGTTTTCATTTCAAAACGGACTTTTGGGAACTTATGAGGGAAAACCTGTTTAGCTACTTCAGTCAAATCATGCTGACATTTCCTCTGTGAAGGATTTTCTACGCGTGAACACCGTCCAACTGGGTGGTGCAGAGTTCAAGCCCAGGATGAACCCCAGGATTCCCAAGGTCAGGATGAGGGAAGAGGAAAAAGGCAGAGGCAATCGCACATGGGTGGGGAAGCTGGTAGGAGGAGGAGAACGTGTGTAATGATTACGTTCTGCCCTTTCTCTTACCTTCCGTCTGCCCTTTCACCCACTCATTAATCACCTTCCTCGAATCTTCAGAGGCTTGCTGAAAATCCACACTAGCCAATTCAGCACCATACATTTTCTGAGTTGAAGCTAGGAAATCCTGTTTAAAAAAAAAAGGGTAATGTCGTGAATAACTCCGACTACATACAGAGATAGTTTCCTAAAATCCTTTAAAGCAGAAATGCTCCTAAAGGTACAAATTGCATTATAACAAAAAAAAATCTAACTTTATACTTTTTTTTATTATGGTAAAAAAAGAAAAACCCCACAGAACACTAAATTTTCCACCTTAACCATTTTTTAATGTATAGTTCAGTAGTTTTGGTGTTGTGTAAAATTTACCAATTCTTTTCCAACAGTTAGCTAACATTTTCATAAATAAGCAAAAACTGATTGTCCTTGGAAAAGAATTATGAAATTCACTCTTGCTTTAGGAAAACAGCCAGGATCGATCTTTTTCACTGTGAAGACTATAAAATGAAGCCATGTCAACTAATAGGAGTGCTATCTGTCATATGTTTTCATTCTGTATCATTTTTCTGATCTTTATAAAAATTAAAACATTTATATGGCTTGGTTATGCTAGAAAAAATCTGCATTGTCTAAGTGAGTTTTTGAACAGGAAGTGCAAAGTACTTACAGGGAGGAAATTGTATGTCTTCTCTCCATATAATCTATTAGCAAGTTTCAGGATATAGGGAGCTCCACGTTTGTTGATATCAGCATTCAGACTCTGAAATCTTGAATGAATCTCTTCCACCATATCAAAATGAAGAGTCTGAAATAAAGAAAACGTTCCTTCTATAACATTCTTATTTTGAAATTATAAGGTGATTCCTTGGCATCTGCTTCCATCAAATTAAATTAATATGGCTTTTTTTAACTGATTACTCATGATCTGCAGCCCAGTATTTTATTAATTTCTCAAAGGAGAACAAATAATAGAGAATCCAAAATGTACAGCTTTGTGAGATACAATAATTACATCGGAAACTACTTTTATACTACTTTTTGTTATAATTCTAGTTCTGCAGTATGAGTGGTTAATAAACTAAGTGTTTATACAAGTCTGCTTTTTGTCCCAAAGAAAATAATAAGTGGTATGTTCATGTGCTTATCTTGCATCTAATAAAATTTCACTGAACATTCCCAGAAATAAACAGTAAAAATAAGAAACATGACCTAGGCAGGAACCCAAAGTTAGTACAGGTAGAGGGGGAATCTTTTTTATTATACTACTAGCATCAGTAACTCGCTTATTTAAAGATAACTTCTTTAAACTTAACATTCGGCAAAAGTTTAGTTCCTCATGTATCAGTTACAAATCAAGAGTCCCTTTATGGTTTTATGAGGCCTGGGCTGGTTCTTTGCTTTTAAGGAACAAGAACAAACCTCTACGGCGCACAAAGTTCACTTACCAAGATATGGAATGTTTGCACGTCGTTATGATCAATCTGCTTCAGGGGAAATAGGGGTGGGGAGGACCTTAAAACTATTCTTCGCTGAAGGCATAAAGAAAGCCTGAAGGCATAAAGGAGCCCCGGAGTGGCTTAGTCTGTTAAATGTCTGCCCTTGGTCTCGGATTCTGATCCTGGAGTCCGGGGATCGAGCCCCAGGTCGGGCTCCCTGCTCAGCGGGCCATCTGCTTCCCCCTCTCCCTCTGCTTCTCCTCCTGCTCTCTCTCTCTATCTCTCGCTTACTCTCTCTCAAATAAATACAAATTTTTAAAAAATAGAAGGTGGTATTACCCTGCAGGGAGTCACTAAAAATGACTACCAGAGGGTAAGAAAAAAAGTGGACTTTTGAAAATTTTTAAATGCTTTCATATCTGCAATGATGTAGAGGATTGGTTCTCCATAAAGTACAGTCATAGAGGCTTTGCCGCTGAAACAGACCATAAACTTGAATCCAGGGCTGGACCTTTCCTAGCATCAGCTGCCCTGTACTTTACGACTGGTGGAGAGAAAGCCCTTCACTCTTGGCACTCCTTTCCCCTAGATTCCAAGGGAAGCCAGGGTTCCCCTCTCAGAATGAAAGAAAACCCAGCACAGAAGTGTCCTCCAGCCCCTTACGGGACAGGAGGAAGGCTGGGCATTTGCTTCTCCTCCTGGGAGTGGGAAAGGGACCTGCCACACCCCCAAGGGCTTGGTTCCATCTGCCCTCTCACCCCCAGCCACTCCTTCCCTGCAGGGCCCTCCCACTCACACAGGCACACTGTGTCACAGCCCACAGAGCCACACTCGGTGCCAGGCCCAGGGCTAGACGGAGGCAATACGGAACCACACACTCGCTTTGTCCCCTCGAAAGGACGCCACTGCCAACTTCTCCACTGCGGAGCATTTCCTATGTCTCATTATGCTCAAAAGTAACATTACATAAACAGGCTCATCACATGCAAAGAGGAGAATGGAAAATCCTCGTCCAGGAAGAGATGTTCTGGCTTATAGGAAAGCTGTCATGCAACAGGCACACCACAGGGCTTTCATCAGCTTTCCTCACTGCCCTGCCCTCAGCCACATAAAAAACAGTGCCTGGCACATAGCAGGTGCCCTGCAAAGACTTGATCATGAAGGAAAGCCTGCTACAAATGGATTGTTCTTGGGGCTTCTTCCGAAATTCTGACCGCACAGTATATGGTGGTTGAACACAGAAATACAGTTTTAAAAACACACCGTAAGAGGGGTGCCTGATGGGGCGCCTGGGTGGCTCAGTCGGTTAAGCCTCTGCCTTCAGCTCAGGTCATGATCCCAGGGTCCTGGGATCGAGCCCTACATCAGGCTCTCTGCTTACCAGGGAGCCTGCTTCCTCCCCCCACCCACTGCCACCTCACCCCACCCCACCCTGTCTGCCTCTCTGCCTATTTGTGATCTCTGTCTGTCAAATAAATAAACAAAAATCTTTAATTAAAATTAAAAGAAAAGAGGGGTGCCTGAGTGGCTCAGCCGGTTAAGCGTCTGCCTTCCGCTCAGGTCATGATCCCGCCGTTCTGGGACAGAGCCCCTCCTCAGGCTCCCTGCTCAGCAGCAAGTCTGCTTCTCCCTCTGCCCCCCCCCCCACCCTTCATACTCTGTCTCAAATACATAAATAAAATCTCAAACACATACACACACACTGTAAGAGCTCAAAGGCACAACCTCTCACTACAGACTTGGGGACTCAAGGGACAGCAGGCTATTTTTGTTCGGTTCTGCTGACCTTGGACACCTGTGCTGCAGTATTGCCTCGAGTCCCCAGAAAGATCATGGCCAGTGCTGATGAAATGCTGAAGGGAGAGATGAAGATGTTCCCGGTAGGATTGTCCTTATTCAAAGCGCGGAACAGGTCCACGGCGAAATGCGTGTTGGCGGTGCGCAGCTGCTCCATGGTGAAGGCTACAACACAGAACAGAGGGTCCGAGCTGCGCGCTGGCCACCGCAGCAAATGAGGCAACCGGCATTTCCCCGGCTCCTCCTCAGCTGCTGCCAACCACCCTAGAATGGCCGGAAAGGCCCTGAAACTTGTACTTTCTCTTTCTCACTTTATTTTTAGGAGGGCAAGATACTTACCACATGCAGGCAGGTGGGACTGGGGATGACCCCCACAGGGATTTAGCAGGGACCCAGGACTAGGGCACCCTGAAGGGCTCTGACCTCACAGACAGGTGAGGCTGAGGAGGGGCCCACACTGAGCCTTGCCTACTAAGTTTAGGAGCACACACATTGCTGTGCACCTTTGCTTCAAGTCTCTGATTCATCTGGGCAATGAACCCACTGCCCGTATTTACCTGAAATAATGTTCCTGCTAGAAAATCATTACTACCTACCTATGCACTAAAGCAAATTCCACTGAAGTAAATACAATTGTCCTCATTGAGATTTAGTCTAACGCTTCCAGAGGTTAAGAATCCCAAGTCTCATAGCTTAGTGTTGGATGTGAGAGCTTAAAAACCCAACACAGGGTGTGCCAGGGCGGCCGGACAGGGAGGTGACAGCCATCCTCTCTGTCACTCCTGCAACAGGGGCACCTGGCCTTGGGCCTCAGCTCTGCCACTGACTTCTCTCAGAGCCTTAATGTCCCCACAGAGAGGCCCGGAAGACCACTAGCTGTGCTGGCTGCCTAGCAGGAATTAGCTACATTACGGTTGCTGATAAATCATCTCCCGGATCTGGCCTCCCTTCTCTTCCTCCTGTGGCAGAAAGGAGAAGAGGGCTCCTCCGGCCCGTGCTGCCTGGAAACTGCCACAAACAGCTCGGGCAAGAAGGGAGAACAGGAAGAAAAACATCCCGATCCCGGGTCCTACTGACTCCAGCCGCCACGCTCCGACCTCGGCCCTAGCCGGCCTAGAGCCCCCGGCGCGGTGCTGGGGGATCCGGGCTCCCGGGGGCGGGGCGCACGGCGGGGCGGCAGCGGCGGGAGGGGCAGCTGCAGCGGCCGGAGCGCCAGGCAGGGGGGCGGCGCAGAGAGTCGTCCGCGCGCGGAGGCGGGGGCTGCGGGGATCACTAGGCACCCGGGGTCGGCGCCTACCGAGCCCCGGCTGGCCTGTCCCGCCGGGCCCACCTCCCCACGACTCCCCGGCCCCGCCTTACCGGCTCCGCGTTCGGACAGACTTCGGGGAAAGAAGCGCTACGGCCCGAGGCCCTTATAGCTGCGGAAGGGGAGTGTCACCCAGGCAGGCCGCGGGCGGGCAGTAGGGCAGGGCCTTGGCCCGTCCCCCAGAGGACTTCCTGGGAGTCTGGGCTTGGAGGCTTGGCCTTGTAGAAGGGGAGGTGAATGTGGGCTCCGCGCAGCGTCCTCCTTTCAACCCTTTTCTGAGTTCTAGGCAAAGTCAGATCCCTGGCAAGAATCTGATAGGCTATTTCTTACTAAGATGTGAATGACTGCCATGATTACAGTGTCACCTCTTAGAGGAGAGACTAGCACCGTTGAGTGCCATGCCATCTGTGTATGATATACTCCAAACTTGAAGGTTATTTGTTTTATTTATTTTTTGGTGGGGGAAGCAAAGTAGGAACCTCTTGTGTAGGACACAAAAAGGGTTTCCAGAATAAGAGAAAACAAAATCTGTTACAAACAACATCCTTGCCGTCACTGTCAGGTACCAAAGTGGGCTCCGCTCCAATACTTCTCTCACAGGTGATGACCGCATCAGCTGAGTCAACTCACACGCCACACACCATGATAACTCACAGCTGTGAGCAATGAAGGATTGCTTACCCACTAGAGTAAGCTGTGGACTCACCAATTTTTCTTCCTGTACTATTAAAATAGAAGGACTGTGGTTGAATAGTAAAGGCAATAATTATTTCTGTGGGGTTTTTGTCTGTTCGTTTCTCCTTTTAAAGTCCAGCTATGTAATTTCACCAAAATTTATAGTGCCCAAAGGTATGAAATAATTCTGTATCCATGAAACTTCTCCCCTGCTTTTTTTTTTTTTTCAAATCTCAACATGTAAAAGGGACAAAGGAAAATCCTATCACTTTATTAGTACGGATAAGATAGTTTGAATAGATTAGTAGATCTCTTTCAACTGTAAGAACTTGTTTATAATGAAAGGAAGTAAGAAAGATCAAAGTAATGACTAATAAAAATACTGTCCATAGTTATAAAAAAAAGCAAGGATTTAATAACTGGGATTGTAGAATGCTTTACAGTTCACTAGAATAAAGAAATCAACATTCATGGAAAACCAATCACAGTTAAGTAGAAGCAGTTTGATCAAATCTGGTAAGCTCTCCACCAGTTCTCACAAAAATAGAGAACCATTCAGTAGCTTCTGCGAGAGAGTCAAGAGTGCAAAGCTCTGCTGAAAAGTAAAATTAAAATCTGAAACACGTAAACCAAAAAAAGAAAAGTGTTCTGAATTTTTATTTTTTTCTCCTGACATTTTACATCTGTGCTTACCTGGAGTTAGTAGTAATCTGGGTCAGATATAAAATGAAACCATTTCCTATGACAGATGCTGGCGAGGATGTGGAGAAAGGGGAACCCTCCTGCACTGTTGGTGGGAATGCAAGCTGGTGCAACCACTCTGGAAAACAGCATGGAGGTTCCTCAAAAAATTGAAAATAGAGCTACTCTGTGACCTGGCAATTGCACTACTGGGTATTTACCCTAAAGATACAAACATAGTGATCCGAAGGAGCACATGCACCCAAGTGTTTATAGCAGCAATGTCCACAATAGCCAAGTTATGGAAAGAACCTAGATGTCCATCAACAGATGAATGGATAAAGAAGATGTGGTATATATATATATACAATGGAATACTATGCAGCCATCAAAAGAAATGAAATCTTGCCATTTGCGACAACATGGATGGAACTAGAGGGTATTATGCTTAGCGAAATAAGTCAATCGGAGAAAGACAACTATCATATGATCTCCCTGATATGAGGAAGTGGAGATGCAATGGGGGTGTGGGTTAAGGGGGTAGGAAAAGAATGAATGAGGCAGGATGGGATCAGGAGGGAGACAAACCAAAAGATACTCTTAATGTCATAAAACAAACTGAGGGGCGTGGGGGGGAGGGGTGTTGGGAGAGGGTGGTGGGATTACATTACATGTTTAAATAAAAATAAAAAATTTTAAAAAAATTAAACCATTTCCTAAATCAATACATTTACTTACATTTACTTAGGTCAAGACAAAGTATTCTGTTGAATAACATTGGAGTGTCCTACTTGTGGCTTTAAACTGTGCATGGCCCTCTATCAAAGGTCGCAGAGACACCCTCACACCCTGGTGATGGCTCAACCAGTATGGGCAATGCTTGGCCTATCTACTGAACTCAAACACATGCTTACCCTAACTGTGATCCAGCAATTCCACCCCAGGACTATACCCAAGGAAAATGTGTGAGGGTTTGCACTGGAAATATGTACAAGAATGGTTCTAACATCATTTACTTGAGACCCGACCTGGAAATCAGCTAAATGCCCATCCACAGAAGGACAGATAAATTAACGCAACAGAATGATAGACAACACTGGAAATGAACACACTACAGCAATACACAACAACAGGTCTGAATGTCACCAACACACTGTTGAACAAAAGACTTCAGACACCAAAGATTCTGGTTCTAGTTACGGAAAGTTCAAAAACAGAACTAATTCATGGTGTTTGATGTCAGGAAAGACATTCTCTCTGGGGAGGAAGGAGTACTGTACTGATTCTATTTTCTTGTTTTCTGTATTCTTGGTGCTCTGGCATTTGGGAACCTGATCCTGGAGCATCTGCCCCTACCAGGGCTAGCTAATTCCTAGAGATAGTGAGTGGTTCCCATGATAGGAAACTTGGGCATACAAACCCCACCAGTTCGGTGACCGTACTCTCGACTCTCTTTTTCATCAAGCTCTCACACCTCAAGCCCAGTAGTCCCACTGCCCTGAATCACCCCAGGGCAGGGCACCAAACTGTTAGAGGTCACCTGAATAGCCCAGAGCCCAACAAAAGTATTTAAAGCTCCTAATCCTAAGTTTTCTTAGTGTACCTACCTTGCCTTGCCCATTCCTTCCTTTAAGAACCCCAGTAAAGGCTCAAGACCATGCTTTGCCCTCTTGCCTTCTGCCTGGTGTGCTTCCCAGGTCCTGCATGGTTTGCCATGGTGTGGTTTGCCTTTTATTTCCTGGGATCTATGAGTATAAACCTCCTTCATGACTATCATGTCCATGTCAGCAGTCCTACCACAACTGACAAAAACACATCCCAGGTTCATTTTTAGACACAGGGGGCATGAGAGGGAGCAGCATGGGGTGGGGAGGGCTCTGGGGTACTGATAATGGGGCATTTCTTTTTTTTTTAAGATTTTATTTATTTATTTGACAGAGAGAGAGAGAAGGAGAGAGATCACAAGCAGGCAGAGGCAGGCAGAGAGAGAGAGAGGGGGAAGCAGGCTCCCTGATGAGCAGAGAGCCCTACGTGGGGCTCGAGGCCAGGACCCTGAGACCATGACCCAAGCCGAAGGCAGAGGCTTAACCCACTGAGCCACCCAGGTGCCCCTAATGGGGCATTTCCTGACATGGGTAGTGGTTACACAGGTCTATTCACATTGTGAGAATGCACTGAGTTGTACTCATAATTTCTGTGCTTTTCTGCTTGTATGTTATACTTTAATAAACATTATTATACTTTACATATATACTTTATACTTTATATATATACTTTATACTTTAATAAAAATTATTCTAAAGTAGCAACAAAAAATGTTGAATGCTAGTGGTTATCTTTTTTCTGTCCCTCCTTTCTCCCCTGCTACAGAGTCAATCAGCTTGAAGCTGGCTGGCATGTCATCCAGCCTGTCCACCCCCTCACTGTGTCAGCAGTTTGTGCCCAAGGGACTCAGATGAGCTAGAGAGCGTCCTGCCCTTCCTCTCTCCCAAGTCTAGTGACACACAACTCCGAATCCAGGTAAGAAGCCCTTCCCATCTATTCCTCTTTGTGAGCACACATCAATCACTACTTCAAGGGGCACAATAGAGGAGATGCAGTATAAATTTTTCAAAGACCCACAGCCAGATTTACAAAACCCAGGAGAAAAATCTCAAGCAGCACCGATAGGTGTTTGAGAACTAATTGTGTTTGTTATTGACTTCTAGGTTAATTGCACTGAGGTTAAAGAACATGAATTCTATATTATTGTCATCTTTAGAAGTGTTTTCAGATTTGTTTTATGGTCCACATTATGGTCAATTTTTGTAAATACTCCTGTGCGTCAGAAGAAAAGATATATCCGAAATCCATTAGGGGCAGTGTTCTATATATGCGGCCATTAGAATAAGGGCAATTAATCATTTTATTCAGCTCTCTACTTAGATCTACCAAGCATATTTAGCAAGACAATCACGAAATATCAGTATTTCTATTGACTAGCAACAGATGGAAAGTGAAATTAAAAGAAAGATATCACTTAAAGTAGCATCAAAAAATCAAGCAAGTGGAAACATGTCGAGCAAGACATATTTTTAAAAACCTCTATACAGAAAGCTTTTAAATGTTATTAAGAAAATTTTTTTAGAAATCTAACTGAATGAAGCAATATCTCATGTTCATTGAGGGGAACTCACTATTGGTAAAGATGGCTGTTTAATTGATTTTTTAAATCAATCCCCATCCCAATCAGTATTCCAAAGGAAGTGTGTGTGTGTGTGTGTGTGTGTGTGTGTGTGTGTGTGAGAAAGTAGGCAAGCTGATTATAAAATGTGCACGATGTTGTAAATGATCAAAACACTCTTTCTTGTTGTTGTTATTTATTATCGATTAAAACACTCTTGAAGGAGAAGAAAGCAAGAGGCCATGTTCTGCTATATATCAGAACTTATAAAGCTGTAATAATTAAGACAGCACAGTATTGGTGCAGGGAGAGACAACAGGTTAATGAAATAGAATAGAGGGTCCAGGAACAGAGCTTTGCATATCTTGACACTTGCTATATGACAGAAGTGGCAGGATGTCAATGGAGAGAGGATAGAATACTTAGTAAGTGTTAGAGACCATTGAATATCTACATGTAAAAAGTAAAGAGAGAGGTGAGGCTGCCTGGCTGGCACAGTCCATAGAGCATGTGACTCGATCTCAGGATTGTGAATTCGATCCCGACGTTGGATGTCGAGATTACTTAAAAATAAAAGTCTTAAAAGAGGGAATGAGGGAAAGAAGAAAAAAAATCCCTCACCTTACCCATACCAAAAAAATCAGTTCCATGGATATTTAAGAGTTATGAAATACCATGTGAAGAATAAAATTAAGTAAACTTCTAGAAGAAAATGTAGGACATTTTTCCATGAGTTTTCAAAGAAAGCACTTAATATAAAAGAGGCAATTAATAAGTCTGACTACTTTAAAAGTAAGAATTTCTGTTTATTACAAAGACACAATTAAGAGAGTTAAAAACATGAGTCACACAGTTGGATGAGAATTGAATGGTATATGATGGACAAAGACTGTTATCACAGTGTATGCATGTATATAACTTACACAAATCACATTAAAAACTTTTAAAAAAGGCAAACGATTTGAATAAACACTTCAAAAAGAGAAAATCCAAATGGTGTATAATGCATGAAAAGGTGTTAAATACAAATTTTAATGAGATACTTTATACTCACATTGGCAAAAATTTAAAATTCTGACAATTCCAAGTGTTGGCAAGGATATAGAGCCACAAGTATTCTCTCACTCCTGGGTGGACTATGAACTGATAAAACCACTTTGGAAAATAGTTCAATGTTATTTAAGAATGTTGGCCCAGCAATTCTTCCCTCTCCTAGAGAAATATGTTCACATTTATATCAAAGACATGTACAAGAGGGGCACCTGGGTGGTTCAGGTCATGATCCTGAGATCCTGGGATTGAACCTTGGATTGGGTCCCCAGCCGAGTGAGGAGCCTGCTTCCCCTGCTAGTGCATGTGTACGTAAGCTCTCTCGCTCTCTCTCTTTCTTGCATAAATAAAATCTTTTAAAAAACAGACTTGTAAAGAATGTTCAAGGTAGGGGCGCCTGAGTGGCTCAGTGGGTTAAAGCCTCTGCCTTCGGCTCAGGTCATGGTCCCAGGGTCCTGGGATCGAGCCCCACATCGGGCTCTCTGTTCAGCAGGGAGCCTGCTTCCTCCTCTTTCTCTGCCTGCCTCTCTGACTACTTGTGATCTCTGTCTACCAAATAAATAAATAAAATCTTTAAAAAAAAAAAAAAGAATGTTCAAGGTAGCTTTATTGGTGAACTGCAAAGATCAATAGTAGCAGAATGGATACGTGAACTGGGATATATCTATTCAGTGGAATACTATGTAGCAATGAAAAGAGACAAATTATTGCTGTGTTCACAGCAGGAATGAAATCCCAAAATATAAGTTAAGCAAAAGAAGCCACATTCCAGCGACTACATTTCAACATTATCTCATTTATATATATCTCAAAATCAAGCTAAAGCAAACTGTGCTATTTTGGAGAGAAGCAAGAACATGATTGCAAAATTCAGAAGAGTTGTTACCCGTTGAGGAATGTGGGGGCTGTGATCTGGAGGGGTCATGCGGAGGGGAGAGTATTTGATATCTTGTGCTGGGTTACTTGAGTGCATGCTTTAAAATTAGCTGTTCCACAGCCCTTATGATCTGTACAGTACATTTTACAATAAACGAGATAAAATTATACCAAGTGATCTAACAGACTAACAGCACCAAACGCCTGAAAAGGTGCTACATCTGTAATTATAAAGTTAAATTAAGAGAGGAGTAGAACATAGGAGCCAGAGATAAAGGAGTACTGGGCAGATGTGTGAGCAGGTGAGCTGATTCCCATACCAATGCTGCCCTCCTTGACAGCCCTCCCATGAGATTCCTCCCTTGTGCTCTGTGCTGCATGGCCCCCTGCTGGAATGCACTGTGACAGGTGCAGCGCTGACAACAGAGGGCTGTAAGGAGTGCGTCCCCATGGGACACGCCAGGCTGTGGCGGCATTGCCAGACCCTGTCCTCTGAGCTGGCTGCCAGCGTTTTGGTTTTTTTTTTTTACAGACTTTTGATTTTGTTCCGAAGTTTCCAGATAAAAGTCAGGCGTAAGTAGGGAGAAAGAGCTTGCTGTGCACTTGATGTATGACTTGAGAATAAGTACAAACAAATCCGCAAACTTGCCATTCTTGTATAGAGTATGAAGACTCTTCAGTGCAGACTGTCAACCTCGAGTGAAGTCATCTGAAATGCCAAGTCACTGCATGAAAGGCTAAGTGCTCCCAACTCAATGCTCCAAAGCCAAACAGACATCCTAAAAAAGGAACTGAGAAGAGTAAAAATCAGATGCTCAAAATGATATAAACTGATTGAAGACATTATAAGAAAGATTCCATCGTTGAGATGGAATCAAAGTCTATCAAACCACATGTGCCTTTTCCATGCAGAAGGCAAGGGATAGCGAGCGTTCCCATCCACTCCCTGATCAGTTAGTTTGGGTTGGAAAGGAGAGCTTCCCCCAGTGTTCACACAGACTCTCTCTAATGCTGTGGGCACCCTCCTTCCTCCCGGTCTAGTCTGAGGACTCATTGCCCGTGGGTGGAAGGGAGCTCTTCCTAAGACCTCTTCTTCATCCCTCTCATCTTGGGCGCTGCCAACATTGCTTCCCACCAAGTCTTCCCAGCCCAGCTTGATCTCCAACAATAAAGAGTATCAGACCTCCACAGGGATTTCCTCATGACCCTCCAGCTGGACTTGAATTATTCCTCCTGCCCCACATCTTGAAAGTAGGAAGGTGTTACGCTTAGATTTGCCTTGACCTTCAAAACAAGGTGATGATTGGTCATCCAGAACCCCCATAAAAATCTTGACTTTTCTCCCTCTCTTTTCAAAAGTCATTTTGAATTGTTTTGCCATTCGGTTTAAGACACTGTAATTAAGTGAACTGTAGTACTTTTAATTAACTTGAAGTCTGGCTGAGTTAAATGCCTCACAATACTGTTTTGTAAATACATTAAATGTGGTTCTTATGAGTAACTATTTCCATGTTGTTGTGGTCTCTAGATAAGATATTTTATCTTAGATAATCCCTCAAGACATAAACAAAATGTACGATATTCCATGAGCATGGAAATATTTTAAGCTTACAAAGTTATGTTTGTAAACCAAGAGCAGTATTTACTGTAGCTGAAAGAGAAATATGACAATTACTGGCTATTTACTTAAATAATTTTTCAGTAACTTATTTTTAACTTGTTAAAACAAGAAGAATGACTGAAATCACTCTGTGAATAATGTTTTCCTCTAAACAGTGTGAGAGTTTTAGGTGAGACACAGTAATTTCATGAAAATGAATAATTTTCGCCCTGGTCAGTGGCTACAGGTGACTAGACAGTCTTGGGAAATTCTACACCAGTTACATTATCACATCTTGGGCAGCTTGATGATTGAAGTCATAGAAATGGAGAAAACAGCCCCTCAAAGTTTTTTCTAGCCCCTTTATTTTCTGCCAAAAAAATGGGACAAACTCAATGTTAAAATTTCAGCTGCATAACAAAGTTTCATCCACTAGAGGGCTGAATGTCTTCATTATAAAATAATGAGGGATCTGATGTCCGAATACCGGGAACCCTCCAGTAGTTCTTCAATAATACCAGTCCCCTTTCTAGGATGCCTGAAGTTTCCAGAAAATTAATATGCATGTGAGTCAGGGCTTTCCTTTCACCTCACCTCCAACCCTTTCCCCCTCATTTCATAGGGTTGTTTTTTGTTTTGTTTTGTTTTTTTCTTTTAAATATCTCAAATTAGAAGGCCCTTTCTTCCAGATCTTTGTCCCTGCTACTATCTGGCCCTGGAATGACTGACTCCTTTCAAGTCTGGGCTTTGCTCGATGCCGCCTCTGCTGAGATGGACCCTGGCCACTGTTGGGGTAGCAGAGCATGTGAAAGAAAATTCTGAAACTCTAACTAACCACAAGCTCCGTATTCAGCAATATGGTTCTGAAGGCCTTAATGGAAGTGTACAGCCCACTTCCGGGAGGGAGCTCCCTGGCCTCATGCTCTGGCCTCGTCTAGCTAGAGACTGGCCTTCAGATGCAGGTGCCACAGACATCCAGAGGAAGGCGAGGGGCGATGCTCCGCTAGGAGTGTCGAAGGGATTGTATTTGCTTAATTCAAAGAGGAAATGGACAGGAAGGAAACCGTTATGGGGTTGTAGGCAATTCAGTAGGACAGCTTGAAGGAAGCCTGCTAGTTAAGAGGGCCAACACTGCCCCTTCGTGGCTGAGTCCTTAAAGCCAATATCTCATAATGTCTGGGTCCCAGCTGCATCATCTATTCCCTGAGGTTAATCATCGCAATGTCCTAAGGTTTGGGGGAGGATTCAGTGAAATTCTTTAAATGTTAGGAGCAATTCAGACATGGTCTGGAAGGTGGCCAAGCAGTGCATCTGGTCCTGCGCAGTAACCAGATATCATTGTTGAGACTTAGGACACCTGGGGCTCCAGTCAGTTGAGCGTCCAGCTCTTGATTTCAGCTCAGGTCAGGATCTCGGGGTCCTGAGATCGAGTCCCACAGCAGGCTCCAGGCTCGGTGTGAAATCTGCTTGCAAATTCTCCCTCACCCTCTTTCCCTACCCCTGTTCGTGTGCTCTCTTGTGTGTTCTCTCTCTCAAATAAATAATAAATCAAAAGAAGAAGAAGAAGAAGAAGAAAGAAAGAAAAGAAAGAAAGAAAGAAAAAGAAAAGGAAGTTAGGACACCTAAGACTGTGTACATGTGTGTAGGGTATGTAGACAGGAAGTTTTAACACAGATGAGACCGTCCCAGGAATCACAACCTCTAATTTCACCCACTAGTGACATTCGCAAAATTAATGACAGACACTCACCCACCAGATGAGCAGGCCTCTGGGCTTCTGAGTGAGAGAGAATGGAGGTGCTCACTCCAGCACCACCTCGTGGGAGTAGATAAATCTTAAAAAAAAAAAAAAAAAAAAAAAAAAAAAGCCGGGGGAGTGGAAGACCTCATTTTAGAGATTTTAGCAGCCCACAGGTCATCTACACAAAAGTTTCTTACAGCTTCTTCCAACCACGGAGGCATCCTGCCACCTGGTACCTTCCCACACAACATCTCTCCAACACCAGCTGGGGTCCTGCACCTCGTTTCATTCTGACAGTAACAACCTGGAGTTCATGCCAGGCCATAGCTTATGGGGCTTGTTCTTCTGGCATAGCCAACCCTTCCCTTGAAAGAATCTGAGGGCCCATTATGAATCACCTCATTAGCATTAAAAGGCAATATTTGTGATTAACCAAAGCCACTTCTCACACTCAGGAAATGCTACAGGTTTTTGAAGTTCTAACACAGGAACTGGATGTAGAATATGTTTTATTATTATACCACACCTAACCTCACAGATAACTCAGCTCTCCTAGGCATGAAACTTCTGAGTTAGACTGGCGCTGTCTGGGGCAGGGGCTGAGAACTCGGGAAAGCATAGACCTGCAGGTCCATCTTAGAACTGCAGATGTCCTTCCCCATCATCCAGTCCAGCTCATTTTTTTGAGAAACCAGGTGAACAGAGAAGCTCAGAGACTCTTGCCCAAAGTTGCCCAGTTGGCTACTAACACAGCATAGGAACTCTGCCTACAGCAGATCACAGTTTGAGACCTCTGGCCCCGTGTATTTCTTCAGGGTCCAAACCATCTTTACACAGCCTGTGACCATCCTTTGCAATGAAGCTGGTATGTTTAATCCCCAAGCAAAACCTCTTTGACAACACCATTCCCTGGAGCCTGCCTTAGCTGAGAGTGCACTCTGCAACGTCCACAGCATCAAGTAAGCTTTTAAACAACCTGAGAGATGGGTAAGCCACCTCGTTGAGTTGCTTGGGTTGGGAGATGAGAGTGTGCGTGCGAAGCCCTCAAAGGGCAATATCGAGAAACAGAAGGGGGTACTTTCAGAAGAGGCGGGTCCTGTCCGGGAAGGACTATGCAGGTGTTGAGGTGGGTTTGCTGTGTGTGGTGTCATAGGTGAGAAGGGCTGAATTGGTCATCTGGGCAGAGCAGCAGAGAATTCAAAGCTAAAAGGGCAGCCAGAGGATATAGAAGAAAGAAGAGGTGACAAGAGGCTAGCTTCTGAGCGGAGAAGAGCAGGGAAAACCCCAAAACCTCAAAAACTTCTGCTGGTGTGGCCAAGGAATAGATAAGTCAGGGGTACAGCTCTGCTCCACTCCCCATAGCCCCCTCTCTACTCCCTTGACCTCTCTCAGAGGCATCCCCTCCCTCCCCTGACCTTCTGCCACAGCCCCTCCCTGCTCCCTTGACCCTCTCCTGCATTTTCTCCTACCCATTTCTCAGTAAAAGTGCTACCACTGATCTTTTGTGTGATGAGGATTTCCTGTTTTAATCCCCAAGAGCAGAAGTGCCTCCCTGACTCCTACAGTCTGTATTCTAGGATTCAGCTGATTCAATCAGTCCTGTGGAAGAGACTCTTCCTGTTGACTAATTCAACATAAAGCTATTAAGGCTCTTAATAACATTTCTCAACTATCCCTTCTTCTTTGCCATTTAAAATAGCATAGTCATGGGAGTCCTATCCCTCATGGTCACAAGTCCTACCATCATTCAAGGGGAAGGGATTATACAGGGGGTGGAAATGTGGGGCGCCATCTTAGAATTCTGCCCCCTAAATCAGCCCAAGCATTTTCAGTCCCTCTGTGTCCTCTCAAAGACACCAGAATTGTTAACATCTGTAATCTCTGGGACTCATTGAATATGTAATGACCCTACTCCTTTCCTGCTATACTTTCCTTGTGTTCTGGCAAGATGGTCACTACTCTGGTTCTTTTTTTTTTAATGTTTCATTTAAATTCAATATAGTTAACATATAATATATTATTAGTTTCAGGGGTAGAATTTAGTGATTCATCACTTGCATACAACACCCAGTGTTCATTACATCAAGTGTCCTCCTTAATACCCATCACCCAGCTACCTCACCCCCCTACCCACTTCCCCTCCAGCAACCCCCAGTTTGTTTTCTAGTTAAAGGGTCTCTTATGGTTTGCCTCTCTCTCTGTTTTTGGCTTATTTTATTTTTCCTTCCTTTCCCTTGTGCTCGTCTGTTCTTTCTTAAATTCCGCATATGAGTGAAATCATATGGTATTTGTCTTTCTTGGAATGGCTTAGTTCACTTAGCATTAATATCCTCTAGTTTCATCCACACCATTGCAAATGACAAGATTTCAGTCTTTTTGATGGCTAAGTAGTATTCCTGTGTGTGTGTGTGTGTGCGTGTGTGTGTGTACACATACATATACCACATTTTCTTTATCCATTCATCTGTCAGTGGACATCTGGGCTCTTTCCATAGTTTGGCTATTGTGGACATTGCTGCCATTAACATTGAGGTGCAGGTGCCCCTTCGCATCCCTACATTTGTATCTTTGGGGTAAATACCCAGTAGTGCAATGGCTGGGTCATAGGGTAGCTCTATTTTCAACTTTCTGAGGTACCTCCATACTGTTTTCCAGAGTGGTTGAATCAGCTTGCATTCCCACCAACAGTGTAAGAACAATCCCTATCAAAATAACACCAGTGTTTTTCACAGAGCTGGAACAAACAATTCTAAATTTTGATCGGAACCAGAAAAGACCCCAACTAGCCAAGGTAATTTTGAAAAAGAAAACCAAAGCTGGAGGCATCACAGTGCCAAACTTCAAGCTGTATTACAAAGCTGTAGTCATCACGACAATATGGTACTGTCACAAAAACAGACATAGATCAATGGAACAGAACAGAGAACCCAGAAACGGACCCTCCACAATATGGTCAACTAATATTCCACAAAGCAGGAAAGAATACCCAGGGGAAAAAAGACAGGCTCTTCAACAAATAGTTTTGGGGAAATTGGACAGCTGCATGCAGAAAAATGAAACTGGACCACTTTCTTACACCACACACAAAAATAAATTCAAATGGATGAAAGACCTAAATGTGAGACAGGAATCTATCAAAATCCTAGAGAACACAAGCAGCAACCTCTTTGACACTGGCCGCATGCAAGTTCCTACTACACATGCTGTGAGAGGCAAGAGAAACAAAAGCAAAAATGAACTATTGGGACTTTATCAAGATAAGAGGCTTCTGCACAGCAAAGGAAAAATCAATGAGACTAAAAGGCAATCTCAGGTTCTTAATCTACCACCTGAAGATCATGCAAGCTCTCCTGTGCCGCAGAGGGGTTACTGTAAATTCTTTGTAATTACAGGTTGTTTAATGGCGATGTCTCCCATAAAAATCCTCTCATAGTCTCATTAAATAAGTGCTTGTAACATCCCTGTTCATAATGGACCCAATGAAAACAATGCAAATTTCTGTCAACAGTAAAAGGGACAAATACAATGTATATTTATACAACGTGTATTTATAAAACGGTATATTTATACAATACAATGGTATGATGCAATGAGAATCCACTACAGTTGAACTAAAACATAACAGAGGAATTTCTGTGTAATATATTTAGGGGGAAAACCAACCATAAATTTGTGAACACAGTAGGATTGCATCTAAATAAAAAGTTCCAAAACAGACTAAGCTAACTTACAGTGTTCAAAATCAGCATAATGCTGAAGGGAAGAGTTGCAATGATTGGAAGGCTGACTCTGTGGTGTGGTTAATTAATGTTCTGTTACTTGATCTCAGTATTTTTTTTTAATGAGTCATTTCAACAAGTGAAAATTGGCTGGACTCTATACCTAGGAATAATATTATTTTCTGCATATAATTTATATTTCAACAAAAAGTTCAAGGATGATAACCACGTGATAACCACAAGAAAATATATGGAAGTAAATTATCCTCAAATAAATTACAAACAGAAGATAAGAAGATCATCCTTCAGAAGGATATCTTTGTGATAACGTGCTCTGCATGTGCCATGATACTGACTTTGAAATTATTTTGCAAATTAAGCCAGGTTATAATAAACTTAGAATTACCTATTAACTTGTACATATTAGAACATAAGCACATTTTCTGGAATAAAACTATCCCTTTTATTTCCCCCACAGATCAGGTAGAAGTTCTGGCCTGAGGCTTTTGTGCTGTTACATTCACTTTAACAAAAAGTTTGGGGTTAATTTTGGTGGAATTGTAATGTGCCCTCTAGCAAGCATCTCGGCATATTTCAGTGAGCTTGGCACATTTTTTGTATATATTATTTTTTTTTAAGATTTTATGTATTTGACAGAGAGCACAAGCAGGGGGAATGGCAGGCAGAGGGAGAGGGAGAAGCAGGCTCCCTGAAGAGCAGGAGAAGCCCGATGTGGGACTTGATCCCAGGACTCTGGGATCATGACCTGAGCCGAAGGCAGAGGCTTAACCAACTGAGCCACCCAGGCGCCCCTGTATATATTATTATTAAGGCACAACGTGTAAATATTTTTTTAAAAAATATATAACCTCGTAGTTTTTTCAAATCACTTGGTTTATACAGAACAAAATAAACAGCAGCATATCATATTTAATCCAAGAGTAATCTTCTTAAAAGATGTGAATGAATGACATATGAATGAATGACCTTACACTGGGTGAGTAGATAACATGAACTCAGATACATGAATATTAATTGTAATATATCTTAGAATGGCAGTGATTCTGACTTTACACCTACATTTCATATTTAATTCTGGTAAATCTTCATTGTCATAATACTTTCTTTTATTTTGTGTGTGTATCCACTACTGGTGATAGATTTCATTATCTATGGTAGTTTTGTGTTGAGATCATTAAATATAGGGAGTGCAAAGCAGTGGTGTCAGAGGTCTATATATTTATGCTTTGTCTCTCCTGGTTCTTCCTAGACTTTTCATCTTCTCATTTTATCTTCCCTAGGTGATCCAATCCACTGCTCTGCTCTAAAACGCTACATCTACACTGCTGACATTTTTAAAAGCTTTTATTTCTTATTCAACAAGTCTATACATTACTCAGTGTTTATCGTGAGTGTACTCTTTAATCCCCATCACCTGTTTCACCCATCCCCCCCCCCACCTCTGCTTTGGTAATCCCTCAGTGTGTTCTCTAGACTTAAGAGTCTAGAGACTTAAGTGTTTTTTGTATTGTCTTTCTCTCTTTTTTTTTCCTTTTTTCATTTGTTATGTTTCTTAAATTCTACATATCAGTGAAATCATATGGTTTTTGTCTTTGTCTGATTGGCTTATTTTGCTTAACACTATACTCTCTAGTTCCATCCCTGGTGTAGCAAATGTCAAGATTTCATTGTTCTTTTATGGCTGAATAATATCCTGTTATATATACAACATATGGGTAGATGTATCCCTGTGAATTAGTGTTTTTGTGTTCTTTGGGTAAATACTGGGTAGTGCAATTAGTGCTAGTTCCATTTTTAACTTTTTGAAGAACCTTCATACTATTTTCCACAGTGACCGCACTAGCCTGCACTCTCACTCTCACCAATGAGCATGAGGATGTGGCGAACATCCTCTCCAATACTTACTGTTTCTTGTGTTTTTTATTTTAGCCATTCTGACAGGTATGAGGTGGTATCTCATTGTAGTTTTAATTTGCATTTCCCTTATGATGAGTGATGTTGAGCATCTTTTCATGGGTCTATCGGCAACAGAATGTCTTCTTTGGAGAGATGTCTGTTCATACCTTCTGCTCATGGGGCGCCTGGGTGGCTCAGTGGATTAAAGACTCTGCCTTTGGCTCAGGTCATGATCCCAGGGTCCTGGGATCAAGCCCCACATCGGGCTTTCTGCTCAGTGGGGAGCCTGCTTACCCCTCTCTCTCTGCCTGCCTCTCTGCCTACTTGTGATCTCTCTCTGTCAAATAAATAAATAAAATCATATCTTCTGCTCGTTTTTTAATTGGGTCATTTGTTTGTGGGGTATTGAGTTTTATAAGTTTGTTATGTATTTTAGACACTAACTCTTTATCAGAGATGTTATTTGCAGATATCTTCTCCCATGCACTAGATTGTCTTTTAGTTTTGTTGTTTTCTTCATTGTACAAAAGCTTTTTATTTTGATGTCATCCCAGTAGTTTATTTTTGCTTTTGTTTCCCTTGCCTCAAGAGCCATATCTAGAAAGAAGTTCCTACACCCAGTGTTGGAGAAATTACTGCCATTGCTCTCTTCTAGGATTTTTATAGTTTCAAGTCTTACATTTAGGTCCTCGGTCCATTTCGGATTTACCTGTGTATGGTGTAAGCCAGTGGTCCAGTTTCATTCTTTTGCATGTTGCAGTCCAACTGTCTCAATGCTGTTATTGTTGTAAGGGCAAACACAAATAGAATCAAAACATTGATTCTGCGTGGTACAAAAAAGAAAAGGAACTCTTCCCCCATCCCTTTCTATTTCAGGGCTTTTTTTTTTTTTAAGATTTTATTTATGTATTTGACAGACAGAGATCACAAGTAGGCAGAGAGGCAGGCAGAGAGAGAGGGGGAAGCAGGCTCCTCGCAGAGCAGAGAGCTTGATGCGGGGCTCGATCCCAGGACCCTGGGGTCATGACCTGAGCCCAAGGCAGAGGCTTAATCCACTGAGCCACCCAGCTGCCCCCAGAGCATGTTTTAAGAAAAATTGTAACCATACATTCTTTTGCTATCCCTTTGAGTCCTTTGTAAACCTTTTTAAAACCTAAATGAATTTCTCATCCGGTTTTATAACACAGCTTTCTCTCAAGGGCTTGGGAACCATCTCTTTGAAATGTCATCAAGGAAGACAGAATTCTGGTCTCCTAGTCCCGGTGGGAGAGTAGAAGCCTAACTTCTTTCAAGTTGCAAACCTACCTGTGGTTGTAAAGACATGAGAACTTTATCCTTTGGATAAAGACAATTAGCTAACACAGATGGTCATCTCAACTACCAGATGAATTCAGAATGAACTATGTGTAACCAATGGTAATGTCAGGTCCTTTTATTTGAGGACTGGTTATTGTTTATCTCGAGAACATGTGTGTAATGGATTGTACCTGCCTGGTGATATAAAAGGCTAAGATTTTTTTCTATCTTTGCAATGTTTTAGTGAATTGCATGGGATGCACATCACACTCTGGTTCAATCATAAACTGTTTTCTTTCTCTTCTACTTTTGTAGAGATGTTTTCTGGGTTGATAAGAGATTTTAACAGTGAATGGTTCCATGCAATTTGACCACATGTGCAGCTTTGTTTAATCACCACAATCAAGATACATTCCTTCACCACAAAGTTCCCTCTTGCCACCCCTTTAATAGCTACACCAATCTACCTGTCCCCTTCTCCCAACCCCTGGCAACCACAAATATATTCAAAGAAGATAATTTCAAGAAAATTATATAAATAGAATTATATTATAAACTATATAATATTTAGAGATTGACTTTTTTTTTTCACTCAGCATACTTCTCTTAAGAGTCATCCAAGAATCTCAACATCCATTGCTGTGTTTTTTATTGCTGAGAAGTATTCCACGGCAAATGGCTTTTTAAAGAGTTCATCTATTAAGAACATTTCCAGTTGTTTCCAGTGGTCTCGATTGGGACTCTAATGAATACAGCTTGGGACTATAATGAATGCAGCCACTATAAACATTTGTGTTTATGTTTAATTGTGAACAAAAGTTTGTTTTTGTTTTTGTTTTACTCTGGAACAAATGTCCTTTAACCGTGCTTCAGAATAATACACTGCCTAAAAAATAACCAATGAGGAGTTGTACTTAAGCAAGCAGGCTTAAAGATGATCTGGAGAAAAACATGTACTAGCAGCCCGCCTCTGGTGAAGAGGTTCATACCCATCCCTGAAGCCAGGCAGCTGGGGATGCCCAGCTTGCTCAGGGCAGAACACCGCCTGCTTCCCTTTTCTCGTTGTCTCCCCTGCCTCAGAGAAAGCCTGCTGTTAGGGTAATCTAGTTTCTCAATCCACTTGTTCAAAAAATTCCTTGCTGCTTGACCAGACACTTTATTCCTCTTCTTGTTTACCTGTAAGACTTATGATCAACATATGACTCACTTTCCTTCTTGTTTACCTTCAAGACCTATGGCTAATGTATAACCTTCTTCACCTTTGTTGGTTGTTATCTTGTATCTAATAAACACAGGACTGAGCCTTTGTTGTCTGCTTCCTTTCTCTTACAGCTGAGTTGTTGTGCCTCATTTTTCTCCCGTGTGCCTTACGAAGCGGGAAGTGGCACAGGAACAGGGACTGGAAACGAAACAGGAGAAGAAGTCCCAACGTTGTTCATCTGCATGGCCATGCCTTTTTCCCGCTGGTGAGTTGTGGGTACTTACCGCAGGGTATGGGTAACATAAAGACCACAAAAGAATATCGCCCTTAGGTATGTTCGTTGAGATGGCTCCTAAAGCAGGAGGAGCAAAAGTCAGCGAGGACAAACTTTTGGAGCTTTTAAAGGTAATTAAAGAGCATTGTTCCTGGTTCCCTACCTTAGGGACTTTAGACCTACAGACATGGGAGAAAGTAGGTCATGAGTAAAAAACTTTGCATGCTAAAGGAAAGCCAATTCCGTTTACTATATGGTCTGCTTGGACACTTATTCGCACCGTTCTTGGAGACTTTACAAACCCCTGATTCAAAGAGCAGTAATGAGTGTTCAGAAGAAACTAAAAAGAGGAATCTGAATGTGTCATTCCAGAGGAAAAAGAAATTGCTAAGGTCATTGTAAAGGAATATATAAAGGAGGAACTTCCTCTCCCTCCTCCTCCAATAATAGAACAAAAGGAGGGAACAATTGCTACTGTGCCATGACCCCCTGTGAGAAGGCGTCATTTAGTGAAAAGGATGAAAAATCCATGCTATCAGCCATTCAAAAAGCCAAAGCAAAGCGAGCAGGAGACCTAGATGCCTTACATTTTAATTTCCCAGTTTTGTTAGAAAACATGTCGCTCCAGGATATGATCCCGACAACCCTGATGGTATCTATGAGGCCAGGCATGAGCCATTTCCCTTCGAGTTATTGAAGGAATTAAAGCAGGCAGTACAGAACTATGGAGTTAATTCCCCATATACAATGGGGATCCTTCAAGGCCTTGGAGAAGACAATCGACTTATTCCAATTGATTGGTTATTACTAGCAAAAACAGTCTTATCCTCAAATGAATTTTTATCATTTAAAACATGGTGGCAAGATCATGCAGAAACAGCAGCTGCCCATAACAGAGCTAATAATGTTCCTATTTCCATGAAACAGCTCATGGATCATGGGCCCGAGTGCAAGATCAAGTACTAATGAGCAGCTCCGTCATTGAGAGCCTGGGAGAGAACAGAATCCCAAGGAGAGAACTGCTCTTCTTTTCAAAAGGTGGTACAGGGTCCTAAAGAACACTATACTGATTTTATTGCGAGATTACAAGGAGCTGTTAAAAGACGGGTAAATAATCTCAAAGTTGCGGATACTATTCTTCAGCTCTTGGCATATAAAAATACCAATACTGATTGTAAAAAACTGACTGTGCCCTTTAAAGGCAAGGGAACATTAACAGACTATATTCAGCTATGCTAAAGAATGGGGACAGAGAACTATAAAGCTGATGTTAGCTCAAGCAATGGCTGATGTAGGAAAATTTGAAGGACAGCATTTCAACTGTACGCAGACGGCACACTAAAGCTCAGTGTAGGCAACAAGGAAAATTCTCTCTGCAAAATGCAAGACACAAGCCACCGGGTCTCTGTCCCAAACGTAAAAAGGGGAATCATTGGGCAAATCAATGTCATTCTAAATTCCGCAAAGATGAGTCTTCCCCCTTCAAGGAAACCCACTTTGGAGCGAGCCCTAGCCCCGAAAAACAAGGGGGCCAATTCTCCCAGAACACCCACCTATCAGACACATGTACCATTTTAAATTTACTGCACGCTACACCTGGCTGGTAGTGCGGGACTAGATATCCCCATTCCCAAAGATCATCTCTTAATGCCTGCCAAGCCTCCCACTAAACTTCCAACTAATATTTTTGGCCTTTTACTAAAGGGAACCACTGGGTTACTTTTGGGACAGTCTGGCCTCACCTCAAAGGGAATATTAGTCCATACCAGTGTTAATGACTTGGGTTATACTGGTGATTTTTCAGTGATGATAACTACAGTAGCTCCATACCATTTTCAAAATGGGACTGCATTGCCCAGATACTACTTTCACCCCACTTCCGGGGTCAATTTAAAAATATGGGAAGAAACTCTTTTTTTGTTTTAAGATTTTATTTATTTATTTGACAGAAAGGGAGATCATAAGCGGGCAGGCAGAGAGAGAGGGGGAAGCAGGCTCCGCGCTGAGCAGAGAGCCCGATGCGGGGCTCGATCCCAGGACCCCGAGGTCATGACCTGAGCCGAAGGCAGAGGACTAACCCACTGAGCCATCCAGGCGCCCCAGGAAGAAACTCTTAATGGTTTTGGAACCACTGGAAAAACTGGGGCATATTTGACTGAAAAAATTTATCTAGATAAACTGATTTGCCATGTTAAAATACAAGGAAAGAGTTTTCAGGTCTAATTGATACCGGAGTCCGGAGCTGTTGTCTCAATCATAAGCTCATTACATTGGCTTAAAAAATGAGCCATATAGGGGCGCCTGGGTGGCTCAGTGGATTAAGCCATTGCCTTTGGCTCAGGTCATGAGCTCGGGGTCCTGGGATCGAGCCCCACATCAGGCTCTCTGCTCAGCAGGGAGCCTGCTTCCCCCCGACCCCTACTTGTGATCTCTGTCAAATAAATAAAATCTTTTAAAAAAACTATCTTAAAAAATGGCCATGTAGTCCATACTCTAGTATTACAGGATTAGGGCAGGCTAGCGGTATGTGTCAGAGCTCTAATATTCTTCTCTGTGAAGGACCTGAAGGTCAAAAGGGCTATCTGCAGCCCTATATTGCAGACTTGCCTATTAACCTTTGGGAAGGAGATTTACTAAGTCAATGGGGGAGCCTCTGTGGTTATACCTTCCCCTAAGGAGGATTCCCAGATTATTCACTGAGGGCCACTGCTCCTGAGCCCATTAAGTTAAATTGGAAGAGTGACAAACCTATTTGGGTGGAGCAATGGCCCTTAACACAGGCCTGCTTTACCAGCCCTAGTTGAGGAACAGATAAGAAAAGGGCATATGGGGACACCTGGGTGGCTCAGTCGGTTAAGCTGTTGCCTTCTGCTCAGGTCATGATCCCAGGGTCCTGAGATCGGGTCCCACATTGGGCTCTCTGCTCCGTGGGGAGCCTGCTTCTCTCTCTGCCTTTGCCTGCCTCTCTGCCTACTTGTGATCTCTCTCTCTTGCTCTCTCTCTCTCTGACAAATAAATAAATAAATAAAATCTTTTTTAAAAATTTAAAAAAAGAAAAGAAAAGGGCATATTGAAGAATCTCACAGTCCTTGGAATTCACCTGTCTTTGTTACTAAGAAAAAATCGGGAAAGTGGAGACTTTTAACAGACCTGTGCATGGTAAATTCTATTACAACCAATGGGTCTCTCCAACCCAGATTGCCTTTGCCTAATTTAGTTCCACGCCAATGGCCGGTAATTATCAGATTTACGGGATTGCTCTTAAACTACACCATTGCTAAGAAGATTGTCTCCATTTTGCTTTCACTATTCCCAGTGTAAATTTAAAAGAACCAGCCAAATGATAATCAAGAGAAAGTTCTACCAAAGGAAATGTTAAACAACCCTATTAACTGTCAGGAATGTGTGGCAAAAGTTATACAGCCAGTCAGAGATAAATACCCACAAATTTATCTTATCCTTTACATGGATGATATATTATGTGCAGCCTCTGATAATGTAGAATTGGGGGACACATTTAATATGCTTCAATTATAATTTGAAAAAATACAAACTAATTATAGCTCTGGAAAAGATACAAACTACCACACCTTCTCATATTTGGGATTCATTATGGACAGGACCTCAATTAAACCACAAAAAGTTCAAATCCGTGGAGATAAGATTACGACCTTACATAATTTGCAAAAATTATTGGGAGACATTAATTGGATAAGACCTAAAATTGGAATTCCCACTTAAGCTTTACAGCATCTATTTGCCTTTCTGAAAGGAGATCCAACTTAAAGGGCCTATCAAAAGAGGCCTTAAAAGAATTGCAATTTGTTGAAAACCAGATTCAGTCAATGCAGACGGATAGAGTCCAACCTAAAATACCCTTAGATCTTATTTTTCATACCCCACATACACCCACTGGGCTAATTATCCAGGAAGTACTAATCATAGAATGGCTTTTTCTTCCACATAATACTGTTAAACCACTCACTACCTATACAGACCATATTGGTAGTATTATTCATTTGGGAAGAAAAAGAACTCGTCAAATAACAGGGGTATGATCCAAAGGTTATTGTTCTGCCTATAAATAAAATAATACAAATTGAAACAACATTCCAGAATAATTTAAATTGGCGAATTACCCTTAGTGATTTTACTGGAAGCACATCATCTCATTACCCCTCTTTACCTACTTCATTTCTAAAGTGCACTGCTTTTGTGCTCCCTAAAATTACTTCTAAAAATCCAATAACAGATGCCCCTTCTTAACTTTTTTGATGGCTCTGTTAAAGGCAAATCTTGTTATTATGGTCCTACCTCAAAAATCATATCTACTACTGGTCATTCAGCACAAAGATCAGAATTAATGGCAGTTACAACATTATTTCAAGATGTTTCTTCTGCATTTAATTTGTTATCTGATTCTTTATTTACAGTGTATATTTTACACCATATTGAAATTGCTGCTGTTTCTACATCTGATGTACAATGCTGGCCCTCATCATGGTAGCCATAAGTCTTCCTGGATGTTACACACAAATAGATAACTTTACTTATTGGGTGTATATACCTAATCCTCCCCTGTTCTGTCCAGTAGAGTGGGGAGAAGATATAATAGCAATTTATTTGAAAACCTCAAAATGGGTACCTGGGATATTGAATCCTAGATCACCATTATTGCCCCAAGAGGAGGGCACAGGCAGTAATCTTACCTTGGGATATCAAAATAGACCAATATATGTATCGGTGATCATTCCAGTTGTCTTATCCCTGATGATCAAAGAAGTTTGGTGGCTTCTACTATTAATAATAGTCTGATTAAAGTTCCGTTACATTTACTTTCTACTAAAGGATTCCATGTCAATGAATATTGGGGTCCCAGCTATAGCACAGCAGCACCCCTAGTCCCAAATGCAAATTAACATAGTTGTGGTGTGATAAGGGAATTTGCCCCTTGTGGGAGGATTGTCTCCTTCTCACCCCAGTGTCCTTATCAGTGATTCCCTATGGAATTATATGGGACTGGTCCCCTAAGAGGATGGTAGTCACCAGTTGCACTGGGAGACCTTGCTCCTCTCACTGGAAGTTAAAATGGCAAGTTTCTGATCACCTTACCTTACTACAAACCTCTACTTGGGGAAATGTGCTTCTGGTCTGGCATGGGCAAGGGCTTTCGGCACCATTCCTTTTGTTGGTTATCTTAAAAGACAAAAAAATTTATAGAAGGTCAACATCACTTTAAATCACATCACTTTTAAATCACCTAAAAGTTTGGAACAACACTTGGATTTATCAGTCCAATCATTATGCATTCACCTTTCCCCTCATGAGAGAAGAATGGGTAAGAGCATGTGTTAGAGATACTTATGTTTTTGTTACCAGAAAAATGAGTTTTGATCATAACAAAAGGGAAATATACTGTCCCAAATGTAGAATGCTCACCTGCGTGGATGAGAATGTTTACACAGACAACTGTATCATTCTCATAGCTAGAATAGGAATCTGGTCCCCAGCGAAACACCACCATGTTTGGGAAAGCGCTCCAGATAACGCATGGACTTTTAACAGTTTTGAAGGACTGAGTCCGTACAACAAAAAGGGTTCCTGGGCTGCTTGTAGCAACTGTTTTAGGAATTATAGCCATTTACTGCAGTGGCTACCACTGCTGAGATGGCCTTCCATCAGACCATAAAACCACACAATTTGTGCAAAAATGGCACAAGAATGCTAGCAAAGCTTGGAATCAACAAAGGTCAAAGATCAAATGAAAGAGTCTCTGATTTAGAATCAGCCGTGATATATATAGGAGATGACCTTCAAAATATGCAGTGTAGGTTCCACCTTTCATGCAATGGGAATGTTTCTTCCTTCTGTATTACTCCCTACACCTATAATGAATCAGAACTATTGTGGAGCAAGATTTCGCTATCACCAGTCATTACAGCAATAATTTGACTTTGGATATTAAACAGCTTCAAGTTACTATTCAAGGCATTAGTTGCTCACCCTCACAATCCGTTCCAGGAGTGAGTTTCCCACTAGAGGACTAATGATACACTGTTTGATCTAAACCCTTTCAGTTGAATCAGACAAACCGGTCTTGGCATTATAGGTGGAATGATAATTCTTCTTATTGCTATAATCTTTTGGTGTTTAGTCCTCAGATGTGCGTGAAAATCCTTCCAACTAGTGGATTGAGAAGTTGCAGAATCGACCTTCCTACTTCTACACAAACAAGAAGGGGGAAATGTAACCATCCCTCAGAATAATAAAACTGCTTAAAATATAACCAGTGAGGAGTTGTACTGGTCACGCAAGCATGCTTCAAGATGACCTTGAGGAAAACCTGTACTAGCGACGGGCCTCTGGTGGAGAGGACGATATACGTCCTTGAAGCTGAGCATCTGGGAATGCCCGGCTCGTCCTTGAAGCTGAGCATCTGGGAATGCCCGGCTCGGTCATGGCCGAACGCAGCCCGCTTCATGGAAGCGGAGCAGCTGGGAACACCCAGCCTGCTCCGAGTGGAATGACGGCTTCCCTTTTTCTCATTTCCCGTGCCTCAGAGTAAGCCTGCTGTGAAAGTATGCTTGCTCAACAAATTCATGCTGCTGGACCAGACACACTTTACTCCTCTTCCTTGTTTATAAGACTTGTGATCAACATATGACTCACATTCCTTCTTGTTTACCTACAAGACCTATGACTAGTATAACCTCCTTCTCCTCCTTGTTGGTTATTATCTTGTATCTAATAAATGCGGGACTGAGGAGTTGTTCGGGGTGACAGTCCTTTCAGTTGTTGCCCTCTGCTCACTCACTCTCAACAGCTGACTCACATGTGCCTCATTCTCCCGGGCGCCGTTAGGAAGCGGCATGTCCAAGCCACAGTTGCCGGGTCATATACTAAGTACAGGTCTCACTTTTAAAGAAACTGCCAACTATTTCGAGAGTGTACGTACCCTGCCAGTGATGAAGTCTGAGTGATCCAGTGTCTCCAAACCCTTGCAGCATTTGGTGTTACCACAATTTTTTGTTTTAGTCATTTTAATAGGTGTGGAGTAACACCACATTATGATTTTAGTGCATTTATACATTTCCCTAGTGGCTAATGATACTGAACATCTTTTCATGTGTTCATTTGCCATCTATTAATCCTCTCCACTGTAATGGTAATCATGACTTCTGCCCATTTTCTAATTGGACTTTCTTGTTTTGCTGTGAGATTTTATACATCCTAGATACAAGTCATCTGTCACATAACTAGTTTGCAAATATTTTCTCCCAGTCTACACCTTGTCTCTTCATTCTCTCCCCCAAGATTCTTTGGCAAAGAAAAATATTTCACCTGTGGTGAAGTCCAATTCACCAAGTTTTTTCCTTTTATGGATTGTACTTTTAGTGTCAAGTCTAAGAACTCTGCATTTAACCCTAGGTCCTGAAGATTTTTTTTTTTTGTAAAAGTTTTATAGTTTTACATTTCACATGCTAGTCCCTAATCCATTTTGAGTTAACTTTTGTATTAGATGTGAGAGTTAAGTCAAGGTGTTTCTTTTTTTTTTTTTTTCTTTTTTACTAGGGATGTCTGGTGGTTGCAGCAGCACTTCTTGAAAAGTCTATTCTTATTTAAATTGCTCTTGCATATTTGTCAAAATTCATCTGGGCATGTTTGTATGGGTCTATTTCTGAGTGTTCTAGTTTTCCATTCTGTGCCACTGATCCATGTATCTGACCCCCACTGATAATGCTGTCCTTATTACTGCAGCTAGACAATAAACCTAAACACTGGGCAGAGTAATTCCTCCCAGTTTAATCTTTTTCAAAACTTTTTAAGCTATTCTGTCCTTTGTCTTTCCATACAGATTTTAAAATAAGCTTGTCTACGAAAACGTTGCTCGGATCTTGATAGGAATCATCCAAAATCTATAGATCATTGAGAACTGACTCTTTTTACTATCATGAGTCTTCCAATTCATGAACATGGCATGTGTCTATATTAGATCATCTTCGATTTCTTTCATCAGCATTTTGCAATTTGCATTTTGCAATTTTCAAATGTACAGATACTGTATATGTTTTACTACACTTATACTTAAATACTCATTTTCTTTTGAGAGACTATAATTCACTTTGAAGTGACTGAATTCATTTATTAATTCAAGGAGGATTTTTGTGGCTTTATTTAGAATTACTACATAGATAATCATGTCATCTATTAAAAAACAGTTTTATTCTATTACAATCTAAATGCCCTTTGTTTTCTTATTTCCTCATTACACTGGCTAGAACTAGTATCACTGTTTGTAGTTGATAGGTCTCCTAAATCTCTCCTTTTAAAAAAAAACAAAAACCCTTTTTTTAGAATAGTTTTAGATTTACAGAAAAGTTGTAGAGATGGTACAGTTTCCCTTAACATCTTACTTTAATGTGCATTTGTCACAACTAATGAATCAATACTGATACATCATTAAAGTCCATAATTCATTCATGTTTTCTTAGTTTTTACCTAATGTTCTTTTTTTATTCCCAGATCCCAGTCAGAACAAAAACATATTTAGTCTGCACATTTAGTCATCAGGTTTATCTTAGCTATGACAGTTTTCCAGATTTTCTTTCCTTTTGATGACAGGTTATGGGCTTTCAGAAGAAAGATCACAGAGTTACCTCTGAGTGCCATTCTCATCAAAACATATGAAGGATACGTGCTATATCAACATGATATATTACTTATGATGCTGACCTTGGTCACCTGACCAAGGTAATTTTTGTCAGGTTCCTGTGCTGTAACTCTCCCACTCCAACAGTGAGAAGCTTGTTCCCACCATCCACCTACTTAATTGTTCATTAGTAATATTACTTTGAATCAAGAGAGACATGGAGAAAGTCCCTCAGACCCCTTGACACTGAAACCAGGCAAACAATGCCTAGTTACAATTCCTCAAATGGAACCCCCTTGATTTTCCCAGTTTCATTTAATTATCTTCAATCTACCTAATAACTGAGGCTGCTTAGTAACCTTGGGAGTGAGCATACTTACAGCTAATGTTGAAATTGGAAAGTTTGTGTGGATGGTAACATTCAAATTTTTTGACATTTCCAAAAAATTCACAAAATTTCCTATCCAGTTATAAAAGTCTGAAACTTCAGAGAAATAAAACTACTCCCTTCCCCCTATAAAATCACCTTTGTGGTTTCTTATAACTTAGAGTCAATTGTGCTTATGTGGGTGTCCAGACCGCCTAAAATTCCCTTATTTCTTATTCTGTGTGAGGCTATGTTTGAAGATCCCATGCCTTAAAGAGAACCAGAACAGATAACCAATGCCAAGCAACAATCTTGGCTAAGGGCTTCCCTCTCGAGAATGTAATGCTGCATGACGACACTGCCCACCAGGATGGAACATAAGACATACCCATGGGACATGGGACTTCTCCTGAGAGAAGACTCTTGAGTCCAGTTAAGTGAACCAACAGGTCAGGAAGTTCTGTTAGCTCTTAAGAGTTCTCCTGGTGAAAATATTCTCAAAAAGTGTACCAGCCCTTTTATCTTTCCACATCATGTCTCAGAAGGAGAGATGATTAAGTACACTTTCAAGCTGTTTAAAAGGGTGGAAAAACAGAAGCACCTATATCTGGGATCTTTATCCTGAAAGTGAAGGGCAGAAAGTTGTCGCTACTGAGACGAAAGAGTAGATGGGTTGAAGCACTGGAAGGCTAGTGCCTTCCTACTCATTCCTGGAAGGAAAGGTCAAGGTGTGAATGCTGACAGACATCCAGGGGACTGGAGATGGACCCCTTGTGGAGGAAATTGCAAATAGCCATTTCCTCCTCTAAACTTGAGGATAAGCATTTTCTTTCTAAACCCAAATTAAAATTCATTCCACTCCTCTAATTTCCAACGTACCCTCAGAACATTCTGAAGTTGTTAAGCATAAACCTTAAGCGCGCATACAAAGTTCTGAGCTCAGAATTTCAAATGAGTTCTTAGGGCGTTCTCCCTGCTGTGGGGTTGAGGTCAACTACATGGCTATTGTAATGGGAAACAGAAGAATATAGCACCGCAGCCAGAAGGAATTGGCTTAGGGAGAGGAGAACCTTCCACAGGTTGCTCTTTGCTCTGTGGTGCTAGATGAGGAAAAGGAATGCATAATCTGTATTCAGCCTTTGGGTTTGGGCATTTTGCCACCTCAACCACCACAGTGCTCACAAAAGCCACTAGTGGGCCTCCCTGGTTGACCTCCACAGGGGACCTGTGCACAAACTTAGATAGCAACAGTTCTGTCTTGGACAACATTCCAGAGAAGTCAGGCTTGGGATCATCAAAAGCACTGGTAATTCCCCAACTGCCAAGAACAGACCCCACACTGCAGTTTTCTTTGTTGTCCACTGCTCCTGGCTTTGCTCATTCACTTAAGCTTGACATGTGTAAGTTCACTGTTCACCTGAAAGAAAAGCAGAGCGAGCCCTAGAGTCCAGATGGTGGGCCAGTCACTCAGGTCTGCACTGCTTCCCTGTGGATTTACCCAGGACTGTGGTATCACAAAGTCCTCTGTCCATGAGGTAAGGCTGCTTCACGGAGGTTCAGACAAGGCCCAGGCCAGTATCACTTTTTGAGTCTCCAGCGTTAATAAAAAAAAAAAAAAAAATTAAGAAACACTAACATTATGGTATGTTTTAAAATTTTGTATTTAACAAATGGATGCTTTTAAAAATGCAATGCTATTTGGTGTTACCCCAAGTTAACTATAGGATTTATAAATAAGGCATTATTATATGGCTTCTTTTATGGGACATGACTTTAAATTTTATAATTAGAGTACTGTCCATCTTTTCAGTGGATCTATCTCTGTGACTCGACATTAGAAAATAATGTCAACAGTTGAAATTTGAGGAAGTGGCCCCCAGTCACAGGCTCTCTTGCCTGGCATCCCAAGGCCTGGAAACTGTACCAGGACCCCAAGTACCTGACGTCAGCTCCTATCAGTCACCTGGGCCCTGGAGGGAGGTGTGTGGTAGTGTGCGACAGGTCAGAACAGAGGGACCCCTGATCACTGAAAAAATGAGCAAAGGAGAAATACAAATGCCTTTTCGAAGAAGGTTCCTGGGTGATGTGGAGAAAGTGGAGCCTTTGGGCGCTATTGGCACAACACTGTGAGAAACAGTAGGATGAGTCCTCAAAAAATATATATAAATATACAATTATCCTATGATCCAGGAATTTCACTTCTCTGTATGTACCAAAAAAAATTGAAAACAGACTCAAAAAGGGATCTGCACACCTGTGTTCACAGAAGTATCATTCACACCAGCCAAAAAGTGAACGCACCCCACGTGTCCTCAGAAGGATAACTGGACAAAATGTGGTGTGTATAGACCATGGAATATCATTCAGGCTTAAAAAGGAAGGAAGTTCTGACAGATGCTACAACATGGATTGGACCTTGAGGACATTATGCTCGGCCAGCAAAGCCAGTCACAAGAGGACAAAGACTGTATGATTCCACTTATATGAGGGACCTAGAGTAGTCGAATTCATATTAACAGTAGAATGAAGAAATGAAAGTGGAATTTGGGGGCTGCTGGGGACTGGGGGAAGGGGGAGTGGGAGTTAGTGTTCAATGGGCACAGTGTTTAGTGAGTTTCAGTTTGGGAAAATGGGAAAGTTCTGTGGATAGATGGTAGTGATGGTTACCCAACAGGGTGGATGTATTCAATGACACCCAACTGTATACTCTCCCTCCCTCTCTTTAATCATTCAGTTAGAAAAAGAGAGTTCTCACTCAAGGTATGCAAAAAATAGCCTGGTTTCATTTCGTTTACTTCAACTGATTGCAGGAAGCTCTCTGCTCAAAATACAAGAGCCCAGCCAAGCTCCCAATCAGGAGTCCCCATTTTTCATGCCCACCTCTGGTTCAGGCCTCCCCGCCTCTCCCCCACACCCAACTAGCTGCTGCCTGCCAGATCATTCTCTGACCCAGGCCTTCAGTTGTTTTTACCATAAACATTTATAGCACAGTTTCGATGAAATTGCCAGGAATCAGATTAGGTTCTGGGAAGACAGAACTGAACAGTGTTCCAGCCTTCAAAATTATGTTACTCCACTGATGGAAAACAATGGCCTGGAATTAAGCCCAGATTAAAGATGGCTCCAGCCCTTACTGTTCTTTTTCCTGTCTCTTCTCTGTCTGTCCCTTCTGTGACCATTTGATGGGTATTCTCTCTCCTCACCATTGTCCCTGCCCATTATGAGGCTTAGAATGCCCTATCAGTTCAGCTCACCAGCCTTTTCCTTGAGTTTGAGTTTAACATTGTCAAATAACAAAAACTCCACCAAGTAAATTTGAAGCTCTAAATGGCCTTATGAAATGATTCTTGAATCAGTAGCACCCCATGTAGCACGTAGAGGGGTGCTCTAAGAAGTTCTGCAAAATGGAAGGTTTTTGTAGAAGGAAGGTGGGGCAAGAAAGTGCTAGCAAAAGATAAAGATTGTTCTGGGCAAGACCTCTTCCCCTTTGAGGGAAAAGCAAGGAGTCTCATTAAGCAGGTGAGCTCGTCCTGCTGTGGGAATGGAGAACCCCTTTGCCAGACTCATCCTGGATGGAAAATTTTCTGACTGGCCTGATAAGACAGTATTTCTGGTGAGGGTTGAAACCGTAACTAAGTTAGGTATTAAGCCTGGATTTGGGGACTCAGGCAAAGAGATGACGTCGGAGCCTGTGGTTTTCTTTTATTTTTTTATAAGATTTCAGTTTATTTGACACAGAGGGGGGTCACAAGTAGGCAGAGAGGCAGGCAGAGAGAAAGGGGGAAGCAGGCTCCCCGCCAAGCAGAGAGCCTGCTGTGGGGCTCGATCCCAGGACCCTGAGATCACGACCTGAGCCGAAGGCAGAGGCCTAACCCACTGAGCCACCCAGGTGCCCCTGTGGTTTTCTTTTAAATAAGCTCTATCCTCCTCTCTTGTTAAGTTTGAGTCCCAGCTCTACCACCAACCAACTCTGTGATCTCAAGAAAAGTTCCTAAACCTTTTTGTCCTAAATTCTTCATTTGTAAAATGAGGATAAGGTTGGGGAGTCCAGGTGGCTTGGTCGTTAAGCATCTGCCTTCAGCTCAGGTCATGATCCCAGGGTCCTGGGATCGAGCCCCATATAGGGCTCCCTGCTCAGTGGGAATCCTGCTTCTCCCTCTCCACTCCCCCTGCTTATGTTCCTGATCTCACTGTCTCTCTCTCTGTCAAATAAATAAATAAAACCTTACCAAAAAATGAAGATAATGGTTCTGGCTTTGCCTGTGGCCTAGAGCTGTTATAAAAATCAAATACACAAATGGATCAAAGTGGTTTCTAAATTGCTAAAGTACTCTATACCTATTCAGGTATCACATGCTACCTTGTATTACATGTAGACTTGCTTTTCTTTCATATGTGGTTAGCCGCTGGCAGAAAGGGACCATGTCAGAATTCTCTCCATGTTCCTCACAGTTCCTAGTACATTTCAACAATGCTTCAGCCTCCACTGGAGGGCCAGGCCACAGGGTTGTCCAGCTCCAGGGACAACATACCTGTCACACTCAGTATGGATGGCTTGCTCTGGAGCTTTGCAAACTAATGAGGCCCTTCCCCTCCTCCCCCACCCCCAAGCAGGAGAGGATCCTAACATCTCAGAAAATGAGTTGTCCTTGCTCTGCCACAACTTAAGTTACACTGAATTTTTAAACCACTTTTAAACCCGTGCTGGGAAGGGTATATTTTAGAAGTGGGTGTAGAGAGCACAACAAGCAATGACTCACGGCATTTAGATCCCCGTTGACAGTGACATCAGGGAGCAGCAGAATGGCCACACTCAGCCCCGCAGGGACATGGGGCAGCTCCAGGACCTGGGTCTGCACCTCCTTTACACAGGGTGTGAGAACCCCATCTGCTGATGTGTCCTGGGCCCCATCTGTTCTCATTCTAAAACAAAGCAGGTGTAACTAGGCAACCATGACCAGGGGACTGAAGGTGAAGGCAAAGGTCTTATTCAACATATAAACTTGACTCAGAATACTCACATGATTGCAGACCAAGGAACTGCCAAGGGAAAACCACCACTGGTGTTTAGGCACTCATTTACATTTAAGAACCCAAAAGAAATCACAGTGATTCTTAAAATCAGAATTACTTTCTTGTGGCTGCTTTAATGAACTACCACAGACACGAGGGGGCTTACACAACCAAAGTTTATCATTTCCCAGTGCGGCAGGTGGGAAGTCCAAGATCGAGGTGTCAGCAGGTTTGGTTCTCTTGACTTGTACACATGTCTATGCATCATCTTCCCTCTGTGTGTCTGTGTCCAAATCTCCTGCCGCGTTAGGGCCCACCCACGTGACCTCATTTTACCTTAATTCTTCTCAAAACGTTCTCTCTAAATCCCACCTCCAAATATATTGCGTATTCTCAGATGCTGGGGGTTAAGACTTCAACATGTGAATTCAAGGGGACACAATTCAGGTCATAGCAATATCCTGATGTTTCCAGACAGTTTCTGCACAGGTAGACCATAGCCTTAGCTTGCTAATTTAAAAAAGATTTCTTGTGTATATTTTTTTGTCAAACTGCCTGGACTACTTTCTTTTGAAGTATGCGGCACTGATAAGGTCTGTCAATAAACCAGATGAATTGGCAAGTAATACCTCTACGATTTTGTCTTTTTAAAAAAGAAAGACGGGCGGTGCCTGGGTGGTTCAGTGGGTTAAAGCCTCTGCCTTTGGCTCAGGTCATGATCCCAGGGCTCTGGGATCGAGCCCCGCATCGGGCTCTCTGCTCAACAGGGAGCTTGCTTCCTCCTCTCTCTCTGCCTACTTGTGATCTCTATCTGTCAAATAAATAAATAAAAATCTTGAAAAAAAAAAAAAGAAAGACGGTAGGTCTAAGTAATGCTTAAGCATGCATGCTATGATAACACACATAAAGGATATCTCATGAGCTGAGGACCAACTTCTCAAACTCTGTTATGGTGATCATGCCTAGAAGTAAAATTAATCAAAAATTTTCACAGGTGTCCGAAATTATTCAGGACAAAATGGAGTGCAGAGAGTTTGGGCTGACTGTTTTCTCTGCCAGAGGGCAAATTATAATTCTCCTAAAAAGGCATCAGAAAGAAACAGAAGAACAATATTGAGTATTTTATAAATAGAGAAATGTTTCTAAAATAAATGAGCAGATTGAAGATAGTGAAGTTGGAGCTGTATCTGGCTTTATTAAGGAAGCTTTCTTTTCAAGGCTGAAGAAATGAAAGAGTGAAGGGAATCTTGCTGCTCTAGGTGTGGAAAAATCCAGAGTGGGATTTGGGAGTGGTGTGAGGAAAATGTACCTTGTCTGACTAGAATGGTGGTGTGGCCCGTTGTGGAAGGTGGGTGTCTGGGATGAGACACCAGCAGCCTCACTGGGACTGATCATGTTCCAGGCAGTGCCCCAAGGACTTGATAAACATAAATGTAGTTTGTCCTCACAGCATAATCCCTAGGAGGAACGTCGTAACTAAACCCCCACAGGATGCTAAGAGTAATGGGATTTCTCAGAGCCTACTTATCGAAGGTAGGTTTGCGCCCATAATGCAGGAATCATTCCAACTCATAATGCCAGACAGTCAAAGACCACAGCTAAGGTGGGGTTTGTGGAGGTGGGGTGCTTTTTTATATCCGCAGCTTCTGGGCCAAAGTCAGCATTCGTATGTGTTTTTTAAACAAAGCTGAACCAAAGGAAGCTGCCTCAGATACCTCAGATTTTTTGGCTGCCATGAGTGCATTACTGAGCTATGAGGTATACTGCTGCTCCAATGACAAGAGCAGACATAACTAAAGAAACAAATGATTTGCTGATGACTATTGTGATAAAGCTTATTTTTATAAGTCTCCCAGAATAATTAAAAGTAGAGCACTTTTCCTTAATGTTAAAATGTTACCAATTTTTACGTGGCAGAAATATCCATGGAAAATCCTAATAACACCATAAGGATGCAAGCTCTCCCTGCAGATGCTTTGTGCCCTCCCCTGCTTCCCCACCCCCGGCGCCCCACCCCCCCAGCCTGCCCCTCTGGCTCTGCCTGGTAACATTGCTGGCAAGATTCTTTAAAGTCCTATAGGAAAGACCAGAATTAAAGCAATCCTTCTCATTCCTAAATAGTCGATAACTTTTCCAAGAAATGAAAATCCTAAAAATTGTGCTGACGAGATAGCTTCCTCCCAACAATCCCAGTGGCTTTATATACAAGACTACATGGTAAAGAGGACAGTAGTAACTGACCAGCCACACACAGATGGAGAAAGGGGCAGCCTGTTGTGGAAAGGCTCAATCCTACAACAATTGGCTTGTTTGTCCATCTTGTTTCGTGGTTAAATTATAAGGTCCTTAAATATAGCATTCTATTGTGCAGTTTTGTGACCTTCCTCTGCCTTCCAACATCCAGCAGATTTCACTCAGCATTTGACTCATAACCAGTCATTCCATTCTTTTTCAGGCTTCCTAGGAAGTTAGTTTCATTTGGGATGAAGTAGAATTAAAAAAATATATTAGTCGTCACCCAGTTCCTAGCACAGAGCTCTTAAAATGGACAAGTAGAGGATTGAAAGATTCAGCTCCATCCTCTGACCTCTGGGGAAAGGAGAGGGCCTGGAGATTGAGTTCAATAAGGAAGCCAATGACCAATCAATCGGACTTACATAGAAATCCCTAAACAATGGGGTTTGGAGAGCTTCCAGGTTGATGAACACATGAGGGTTGCATGCCCAGAATGCAACCCACCTTGGGAGGGTGGCGTGCCCAGAAAATTCTGTGCCCTTCCCCACATATATTGCCCTTTGCAGTGATATCCCTTATAAGAAACCAATAATTATAAATAAAGTGCCTTCCTGAGTTCTGTGAGTCATTCCATCAATTACTGAATGTAGGAGTTTGTTATGGGAACTTCAAATTTACAGTAATCCAGGGAGAAATAGAAGTCTCCTGGGCACCCTATTTGCAGCTAGCATCCCCACTTGAGGGAGCAGTCTTATGGGGCTAAGCTCTTCAACTTGTGATGTTGGCACTAACTCTGTGTAGCTAGTATACAAAACTGAATTGAATTTTTGGACAGCCAGTTGATGTCACAGAATTGAGCCATGTAACAACAACAACAAAAAAAAACCTCTCAAGCACTCCTACCTACTGGTGGTGCTGCTAAATTCATAATGATTTTTTCCTTGTCATTCATGATCTCATTAGGTAGGACTTACTGAGAGGAAATCATGTCTTCTCTCCAACAAACCTATTGGCCATTCTAAGCAAGTACTCAGTTCCCAATTTGTAAATGTTAATGAGAAGTAGCATTAACATGCAAACCTTGATGAACATCTTTACCTCTATTTATAGAAAGTATTTTTCAAAAAAAGAAAAATAAGTTACCTTAGATGTTGTCTTTCCATTTCCAGAGCACAGTGGGTATTCAAGGAAGACCTTTCAATAAGCTCCACTGGGTCTTTTCCTGTCTTAACAGAAAGGTGGGGGGACGTTGTCTGGGAGATTCATACATTCAGGGATGGATCATGTATAAAATTAGAAAGGGACCAAGCAGCAGTGTTAGTATTTGGTGGACTAAGACTTGTTCTATTCCTGAGTCATTGACAGTGAATAAACATGATTCCCACATTTGGTGTGCATGTGGACAAAAGTGCCCTGAGCCAAGCTATCATCAAAGTTATTATGTTCACATATTGGTGTTAATCCTTTGTGGTTAGCTAATAAAAAGGTATCTGGAGCACTTTGCGGTCTCCTCACTCTAGCCATGCCCGTTGACTTGTTCCTCAAGACAGAGTTACAGATGGAGGTGTTTTGGAGGACTCCTACCATGTCTTTGTCCAATGAAACCAAATTAACTAATATCATCACTATATTTAATAAACACAAAAACCTATTAGCTTAAAAATTTGGTTTCTCCATAAGATACCTAGGAATAAACCTAACCAAAGAGGCAAAGAATCTGTACTCAGAGAACTATAAAGTACTCATGAAAGAAATTGAGGAAGACACAAAGAAATGGAAAAATGTTCCATGCTCATGGATTGGAAGAATAAATAT
>RCUC01150145.1:0-81566 GCA_003697995.1 Taxidea taxus jeffersonii | reverse complement strand
TCTGTAATTCTCTTTTTTGATGGGATCCTTGTCTGGTTTGGGGATCAAGGTGATGCTGGCCTCATAAAATGAGTTTGGAAATTTTCCTCCCATTTCTATTTTTTGGAACAGTTTCAGGAGAATAGGAATTAATTCTTCTTTAAATGTTTGGTAGAATTCCCCTGGGAAGCCATCTGGCCCTGGGCTTTTGTTTGTTTGGAGATTTTTGATGACTGTTTCAATCTCCTTACTGGTTATGGGCCTATTCAGGTTTTCTATTTCTTCCTGGTTCAGTTTTGGCAGTTTATATGTCTCTAGGGAAGCATCCATTTCTTCCAGATTGTCAAATTTGTTGGCACAGAGTTGCTCATAATATGTTCTTATGATTGTTTGTATTTCTTTGGTGTTGGTTGTGATCTCTCCTCTTTCATTCATGATTTTATTTATTTGGGTCCTTTCTCTTTTCTTTTGGATAGGTCTGGCCAGGGGTTTATCAATCTTATTAATTCTTTCAAAGAACCAGCTCCTAGTTTCATTGATTTGTTCTATTGTTTTTTTGGTTTCTATTTCATTGATTTCTGCTTTGATCTTTATTATTTCTCTTCTCCTGCTGGGTTTAGGCTTTCTTTGTTGTTCTTTCTCAAGCTCCTTTAGGTGTAGGGTTAGGTTGTGTATTTGAGACCTTTCCTGTTTCTTGAGATAGGCTTGTATCGCTATATATTTTCCTCTCAGGACTGCCTTTGCTATGTCCCACAGATTTTGGACCGTTGTGTTTTCATTATCATTTGTTTCCATGGTTTTTTTCAATTCGTCTTTAATTTCCTGGTTGACCCATTCATTCTTTAGAAGGATGCTGTTGAGTCTCCATGTATTTGTGCTCTTTCCAAATTTCCTCTTGTGATTGAGTTCTAGCTTCAGAGCATGTGGTCTGAAAATATGCAGGGAATGATCCCAATCTTTTGATACCGGTTGAGACCTGATTTATGACCCAGGATGTGATCTATTCTGGAGAATGTTCCATGGGCACTAGAGAAGAATGTGTATTCTGTTGCTTTGGGATGGAATGTTCTGAATATATCTGTGATGTCCATCTGCTCCAGTGTGTCATTTAAGACCTTTATTTCCTTGTTGATCTTTTGCTTGGATGATCTGTCCATTTCAGTGAGGGGTGTGTTAAAGTCTCCTACTATTATTATATTCTTGTCAACGTGTTTCTTTGATTTTGTTATTAATTGGGTTATATAGTTGGCTGCTCCCATGTTAGGGGCATAGATATTTAAAATTGTTAGATCTTCTTGTTGGACAGACCCTTTGAGTATGATGTAGTGTCCTTCCTCATCTCTTATTATAGTCTTTGGCTTAAAATCTAATTGATCTGATATAAGGATTGCCACCCCAGCTTTCTTCTGATGTCCATTAGCATGGTAAATTGTTTTCCACCCCCTCACTTTCAATCTGGAGGTGTCTTCAGGTCTAAAATGAGTTTCTTTTAGGCAGCATATTGAAGGGTTTTTTTTTTTAATCCATTCTGAAACCCTGTGTCTTTTGATTGGGGCATTTAACCCACTTATGTTCAGGTTAACTATTGAGAGATATGAATTTAGTGCCTTTGTATTGCCTGTAAGGTGATTGTTACTGTATATTGTCTCTGTTCCTTTCTGGTCTACTACTTTTAGGGTCTCTCTTGGTTTAGAGGACCCCTTTCAATATTTCCTGTAGAGCTGGTTTGGTGTTTACAAATTCTTTCAGTTTTTGTTTGTCCTGGAAGCTTTTTATCTCTCCTTCTATTTTCAATGATAACCTAGCTGGATAAAGTATTCTTGGCTGCATGTTTTTCTCATTTAGTGCTCTGAATATATCATGCCAGTTCTTTCTGGCCTGCCAGGTCTCTGTGGATAAGTCTGCTGCCAATCTAATATTTTTACCATTGTATGTTACAGACTTCTTGTCCCGTGCTGCTTCCAGGATTTTCTCTTTGTTGCTAAAACTTGTAAATTTTACTATTAGATGACGGGGTGTGGACCGATTCCTATTGATTTTGAGGGGGCTTCTCTGCACCTCCTGGATTTTGATGCTTGTTCCCTTTGCTATATTAGGGAAATTCTCTACAGTAATTCTCTCCAATATACCTTCTGCTCCTCTCTCTCTTTCTTCTTCTTCTGGAATCCCAATTATTCTAATGTTGTTTCATCTTATGGTATCACTTATCTCTCAAATTCTCCCCTCGTTATCCAGTAGTTGTTTGTCTCTCTTTTGCCCAGCTTCTTTATTCTCTGTCATTTAGTCTTCTATATCACTAATTCTTTCTTCTGCCTCATTTATCCTAGCAGTAAGAGCCTCCATTTTTGATTGCACCTCATTAATAGCTTTTTTATTTCAACTTGATTAGATTTTAGTTCTTTTATTTCTCCAGAAAGGGCTTTTATTTCTCCCAACAGGGTTTCTCTAATATCTTCCATGACTTTTTCGAGCCTGGCTAGAACCTTGAGAATCGTCGTCCTGAATTCCAGATCTGACATATTACCAATGTCTGTATTGAGTAGGTCCCTAGCCTTCGGTACTGGGTACTGCCTCCTGTTCTTTTTTTTGTGGTGAGTTTTTCCGCCTTGTCATTTTGTCCAGATAAGAATCCGCTGTTCTCCTTGTTAAGTGAACTTGGTCTTGGCTGGATTTCTTGTTGATCTTCTGGGGGAGGGGCCTGTTGTAGTGATTTTCAAGTGTCTCTGCCCCAGGCGGAGTTGCACCGCCCTTACCAGGGGCCGGGCTAAGTAATCCTCTCAGGTTCGCTTTCGGGAGCTTTTGTTCCCTGAACGCTTTCCACTTTCTGTAGAGTTCCAGAGGACGGGAATGAAAATGGCAGCCTCCCAATCTCCGGCTCAGAGGAGCCGAGAGCTAGGGGCCCCAGTCTTCAGTGTGCCTTCAGAGAAAAGCACTTACTCATTCCCGTCTCCCCAGCCTCCAGGCGGGCTTGGAGAAAATAGTGCGTAATCAGTCCCTTCTCACTGGCTTCTGGCTGTGCTCCAAGGTCACCCAGCCTGTGACCAAGCGTCTCTGTCTCTGGCAGAGTCCCACCTGGAGTCTCCGAACCCCGTAGATCCCTGAGCTCTCCCAGGTCAGAGTTTCCCCGGATCTTGTGGGTACCCCTCGCACAGAGCACCGGCCCGTGTCACAGACCACGGCTCTAGGAAACCCCGAGTTGAGAGCTCACTCCTCGGCTCTGTCTCTGCAGCCGGCTTCCCCGCTCTAATACCTGTGAGCTCTGCGACACTCAGACACCCCCGATCCTTCTGTGACCCCGCGGGACCTGAGTCCACACTGTCCCCGTGAGGTCTTCACCCCAGTTTAGCCTCTTGAGCGATGTCCCTCCATGGAGCAGACTTTTAAAAGTCCTGATTTTGTGCTCCGCCGCTTGCCGGGAGCCGGCCCCTCCCCCTGGGGTCTATCTTCTCGTTGCGTTGGATTTACTTCTCCGCTGGTCCTACCTTTTAGAAAGTGGTCGATTTTCTGTTTCTAGAATTGTTTTTCTTCTTCTCTTTGATCTCCTGTTGGATTCGTAGGTGTTCGGAATGGTTTGATAGGCTATCTAGCTGATCTCCTGCTGCCTGATGTTGTCTCAGCCTGCTACTTCTCCGCCATCTTGACCGTACAAGCTCTCTCATTATGGTTTTAATTTGCAGTTACAAGATTACTATGAGGTTCAACTTTTTTTCCCCATGATTATGGTTTTTCAGGTTTCTTCTGTGAATTATCCAGTTTTCTATTGTGATTCACTCTTCCCTTTATTTGATTTATGAGGATGTTTTATAATTTCTGGATGAAATTCTTTGTCAGCTGTGAATTTTAAGTATTTTTTCCAGTTTGTGGTTTGGAGACTTTCCTTAGGGTCTGAAGAAAACCTTACTTGACTGAGATTTCTGACGTCTGTTTGCTAAAATGTATTGCTTATGCTTTTCCAACTTGCTATAGTGTGGTGCGGACACCATAGGAATAGGTGAATTTTCCATGTTCCTCTGGGACCCATGTAGACACTGCTCTTGAAGCTAAACTGATCTTCCTAACTGATTTGTGTCTTTCAGACTCTTGACTGCCAGTAGAATCTAGGGTGCACTGAGTCACCCAGACCTCCTGAACCGTTTCACCTGACACCAGCAGAATGAGAGCTCAAAAGACTGGAAACCTAAAATGTCACCACTTGAGCAACAACTGACAAGCAGCCAGGAAAAGATTTCCTACATGTTTTTCACAGACTGAAAATGGTGCCTAGATTCAGAATCTCTGAATGGGAAGCTTTACATTTCACATGGAAAAGTTACAAGCTATTTAATAGATTACACAAGGTTTCTACCACAACTTGTATGGTTTAATTTTGAGAGAGCATCTCAGAAGCAGGGGAACAAATTATGTTACAGCCACCCCACCTATGATCTCTTGGTTGTTATTTAAAAAGCATTGGTGAGACTTAGCTGTGTACCCCCGGGCAATAACTGCTTTCTTTTGTAAACTTGTTCCTCCAAATACAAAATTAGGAAAAGGGATTTGGTATCTAAAATTTTATCACTCTTTTTTCCACTTACCCACACAATTTCTATTACTAGAAACAATTCTCTGGTTTAGTTGTTAATCTCAAACATTGACTTCCAAGTACTCTAATGAAGAGTCTCCATGAGATCTGTGCAATAGTTCTAAGAAGCCTCCCAAACTGCCAACCAGGGCGCCTGAGTGGCTCAGTTGGTTAAGCAACTGCCTTCAGTTCAGGTCATGATCCTGGAGTCCTGGGATCGAGTCCCACATTGGGCTCCCTGCTTGGCAGAGAGTCTGCTTCCCCCTCTGACCTCTCTCCTTTCATGCTCTCTCTCTCCTTCAAATAAATAAAATAAAAAAATAAATATTTTTAAAAAATAAATAAAATGCACAGCATTTATAAATTCTCATTCTTTATCCTAGATTTTCATGTGAATTTTTTAGTCTACTGCACATTATATCTGGATTTATTTTAATGTAAACATGATGTATTTGAAATTTAATTTTCAAGAAAGTTGAAGCTCCAGGAAGAGATACTGTGTTTATCCTGTGACTTCGAATAGCCCAAGTTCATGTGTAAAAACACCCATGGGGCTATGGTTCCTGGAGCAAAGGCTTCCTACAGCATATGTTTCACTACTGGCCAAACACACGCAGGGCAATTCAGTTGTATGGTCTATTTGTTGTCCTTTGAGCTTTCTATTTCTTACCTAAAGATTTCTACTGATGTCATTTTCCTGTCCAGAGTACTTCTCCTCCTGTTAATTTTTCTGAGAACTTAAAGACCCTGCTTCTCTGATAAGATTTCCCAAGCTTATGGAGCTATTCCTTTTGTGCTCAGAGTATCTGCTCTTTTTGCTGTGGACTCAAAGCTCACTGTCTTATATTATTGGTTCCTCTATTGAATACATTTATCACTAACTGAACTATAAGCTTCTCAAGGTCAGGTCCATGTCTCAGATCTCCTTGTCTTTCTTGGTCCTCATTAGGACAATCCTTTCTAGTAGGAAACAACTACTTCTTAAAAAAAAAATTCTGTAAATATTTGTAGGCCATGTTGAGATTACCCTCATAAAAATGAAGAAAAAGAAGCGAAGGGAGAGAATTATTTTAGTTCATTTGACTGCTATTAACAAAATAACAGAATGGGTAGGTTATAAACAGAAATTTATTGCTCACAGTTCTGGGCACTGGGAAGCCCAAGATCAAGGCACCTGCATGGTTACACTCTTGTGAGGGCTCTCTTTCTGGTTCATAGCTGTCACCTTCTCATTCTGTCCTCACATGTTGGAAGGGGTGAGGAAGCTCTGTGGAATCTCTTTTATTTACTTTCTTATTTATATATTTTAAGATATTTATTTATTTGAGAGGTGGGGATGGGCAGAAAGAGAATCCTCAAGCAGACTCCCTGCTGAGTGCAGAGCCCAATGCTACTCGATGCCATGACCCCTGAGATCATGACCTGAGCCAACACCAAGAACCAAAAGCTCAATGCTTAACCAACTGAGTCACCCAGGCACCTCTGTGGAGTCTCTTATAGCAGTGTTAACCCCATTCATGAGGGCTCTACCCTCAGAATCCTATCATTTCCCAAAGACCCCACCTCCAAATACCATTACATTGGCCAGTAGGATTTGAAAAATTGAATTCTGAAGGGACACAAACATCCAGCCTATAGCAAGAAGCTGACACTGATTGATGCTAACTATGTGGATGCACTGTGCAAACAACATTAACATTCTGTACATATTACACTCAGTCTTTACGACAACCCTGTGAGGTAAGTATCATTGTTAGCCACATTTTACAGAGAAGAATACTGAGGTTCTGAGAGATTAAATAACTCCTCAAAGATCACACCACTGTGAGTGAGCTGGAATGCTGGCCCCTAATTCCCTGGTACTGGATCTTAAGTTCTTAACTATTAAGAGGAAAGAGAAATGGGAAAATAGGTCAGACCAATTTAACATAGGTGGGGGGATTGGTGTAACACAAAATATTACCCGTGGTTAGGACGTGGGAGGCTATGCTCTTTCTTGTAGATGGAACTACTATTTTTTCTAGCAGGAAGTAGATGCTTTCTAGTAAAACGGTTGTCTTAATGAGGTCCAGGAGAGACTAAGAGGTCTGAGGCATGGACCTGACCTTGAGGAGCATGTAGTCTAGTTAGGAAAATGTGTGTACAATACAGGAACCAATGATATAAGATGGTGTTCTGGGCTCAAATAGGCGCCACTGCACAGCAAGAAGGCCCAAGGCACTGGTGAGAAGGCCAGAAGAAAGGGCAGTGAGAACACAAATTCCCCCAGAACCTACTTCCTTTCTTCTAGCTGACCCCTCATAAAAACCAAACTCTTACTCAGCCTGTCAGCCTGATACCATGCCTGGCCACAGCAATTGTGCCTGCTCAGCATTCCCACAGATGGATATCATTTTCCAGAATGGAGTGCAGAAAAATGATATTTTTCTTCTGCCATGATAACATCCCCACAATTAGGGGGAAAAATAGCCAGGAACTGATATTTTACAAGGTCACGCTTCATTTTCTCTGGCTTGATGCTGCCCAGGGAGGAGGGTTTAGTTTCTACGAAGCCAGTGGGAACTCTGGGGGCTGAGTATATAGTAGTAAAATCTGTGCCCCCAGACTTTTGATGGGTCTTCTGCAGAGTCTCCTTAAATGGGAGAATATAAAATTGTAGAGTGAAATGGTTTAACATGCAGCCAGTCAGTGAGGTTTTGTCTGATCAATGAAGGCCAACTCTGAGTGTTCCCTGCTGGGTTTCCTAAAGCCCTGGGACACTCAGCTGAACTATCTATTAAGACTATTTTCCCAAGTCATTTGTGTTAGATTATAGGCTATAAACTGCTTATTGTTGCCCGTCTGCCATAAATACAAAGCAATCATTTTTAATGCAAGCAGCTGTTGGGCTGGCTTCTCCAAGATGCTTTGCCCAGGGACTCACATTCTGCTGTTTTCTCCTTCATCAAGTGCTTTTCTGATTGTTTTTCTGCTCTGCTGCATACCACACATGTGGTGGTGGGGTGGGGTATAAATTTTCCTTGCAGAGCTTTGTTTGGACACATGGTTTCTAAAAATATCTAAAAGGAATTGAAGGTGCAGAGGGGCAATTTAAGTCATAGGAAATCTGGTGACTCAAGTTCTCAAGACGGCATCTAATTTCTTAAAATGACCTTGGAAGTACCAACTCATTTTTTCTAACCTCCTGTGGTAAGATCTGGAGTTTTAGATTATATGTATTGATTAAAATATTCTAAATGTGCCAGGGTACCAAGCTAGATGTTGAGGATATAAAAGTGAGCCAAAATTGACATGGTGCCTATTCCCTGCCTCTCCCCACCCCCAGTTTTACTGAGGTATAATGGACAAATAAAATTGTAAGATGTTTAAAGTGTACAACATGATGATTTGATAAACATACACATTGTGAAAGGATTCCCCCTGTGAGTTAATTAACAGGCCCATCACCTCATGTATTTCCTCCCCCCTTTTTTAGGCAAGAACATTCAAGTTCTATTCTCTTAGCAAATTTCATTTATATAACATAGTGTTATCAACTAGAGCAACTATATTATATGTTCAATCTTCAGACCTTATTCATTTTTTTTAAAGATTTTATTTATTTATTTGACAGAGAGAGAGATCACAAGTAGGCAGAGCAGCAAGCAGAGAGATAGGGGGAAGGAGGCTCCCTGCTGAGCAGAGAGCCCGATGCAGGGCTTGATCCCAGGACCCTGAGATCATGACCTGAGCCAAAGGCAGAGGCTTAACCCACTGAGCCACCCAGGCGCCCCCAGACCTTATTCATCTTATACCTCAAATCTGTACCCTTTGACTAGCTCTATTTCCTCCACTTCCCAGCCCCTGGCAACTATTTTTCTACTTTCTATTTCTATGAGTTCAATCCCCTGCCTCTTATAGTCTAGTAGGAGAGACAGACTGATCAAACAAATGCATAAATTGTGATATAAATATGAAGGAAATTTAAGAAACAAATAAAATGCCTAATCTAGTGATTTGTGGAGATTTTCCCAAGCAAGCAGCATTTGGGCTGAGGGTAAGTTGAGTGAACTCTGCAAGGGAAGAGGGATAATAAGGACAGGATTTCCAGGAAGGCATAAAGGCACATTCAAAGGCTGAGAGATGGGAACGAGCATTATAAGAACTGCCTTAAGGGCAGGGTACTAGATGCAGAGGAGACAAACAGCCCAGTGGGGCTAGAGAGGCAAGCAGGGTCTAGATCTAGCAGGGCTATGGGACCCTTGTGAAGAAGAGCTTGGGCTCCACCCAGAGACCAATAGGAAGCCACTGGTGGATGTAGCCCTTAAGACGTTAGGAGGTAACTGCTGGTGTCCTTGAATCATACTTCAGTGAAATATTGGGATAATTTACAGAAGAAATTATTTTCCTATGCATGGTGGAGTTAAAGGGACCAAGGCAAGATGTTGAGGCACCTAAGCAAAGCTACAATGAGAAGCCATTTTTACCTCTAGGCCTGGAGAGGCAAGGGGAGGAAGCAGTGACAGCTGGATCCAGGATGGTGAGTTACCCTGCAGAAGCTGTGGTCATGGAGTATCACAGATAATGACAGAACTGCAGCATTCCATTGGGAATAAATATTTCAAACCCTCTTGCCTTGTGCCCTCCAGTCTCCTGCTGGATCCTTCACTGACTGAACCTAAACAGAAGCCAGAAAGCCAAAGGAATTCATTGAGATCAGCATCCTCTCTCACACCCCAAACAGGTACAAAGACGGGAGGTACTTATTAACATCCTTTTACAAATGAGCCAAAGAGACTCAGACAGGTTAGACAGATTGCCCAAGATCCATAGATGGTAAGTGGAAAATCCCAGACTCAAACCCAAGTCTCCCTGCCTCTAAACACCTATGGTCTTAACCACTACTCTATACTGGTTCTCACCTACATGGCACAGCAATATGCTGGGCCCTCTTGTTTGGGGTTGGGAAGGAGAGTTTGAGACTTCAAAGAGTAGGAATGGTAAGCAGTCAAAGATGGCAACAATCAATCCTTTCCCTCCCTGTGTGCATGTATTCTTCGAGTCAAATGAAGTTGTCTAATTTCCCTCTTCTTAAATCTGCCTCAGTGACTTTATTCTAACCATCTGAAATCTGATATTTCTGAGGCTAGGTCACAAAAAGATTTGTAGTTTGCTCTTCCATATGCCCCCTCTTAGAGGACTGCTGCCATGCTGTAAAAAATTCTGAGCCACATGGAGAGGCCACAGGTAGACATTCCAGGTGGAACCTCAGCTGAGTTCTAAGCCTAGAGCCAACAATAAATGCAACCCATATTAGTGAGCTGTCTTGGACATCCAGGCCAGTTGAACCCTCAGATGACTAGCCTCAACCACCTTCTGACTATAACCACATGTGAGATGTCTAAGCAAGAACTACGTGGCTGAGCCCAGCCAACTCAAGAACTGTGAGAGATACTAATAAATTGCTTTAAGCTGCTAATTTAGGGGTGGCTTGTTATGCATTTATGGATAGTCAGAACATAAGGTAAGTTTTCTGACTTCATGGAAACAATATTTAGATAAATAAGCATACCACACGCACTCCCTCTCCCACTTAAGTGTTAATAAGGAAACTTATTTTTTTCTGGAAATGCTCCTTCCTCTGCACAAATCTGGATGTCACTAATTCTTGAGCCATCTCCTTGTTAGTCTGTAAGGCTTTCCATTCCTGTGAATGCCTCAGGGTACAAATGAAAGGCCCAGACAGGGAAGATGGGGAGTACCTTGTATCAAAGCTCCCTGCCTTCCCCTCCGTCCCAGCTTCTGGCCACTCACGCTCTCCACAAGTATGGAATAAAGGTGTGGAACATATTCTAGGTGCTACAGGACTCAGACAAGAAAAAGGTAAACCAAAGTTGAAGCAAAGGAAGATTTGTAGGAAAGCTTTTATCATAGAAAGGAAATAAAGGACTCATAAGTTATCCTAGCCCAGGACTAAAGGTAAGCCTGGGTCTAGCAGGGTTTCTCAGACTCAGCACTACTGATCTTTTGGACCAGATAATCCTTTGTTGTGGGGGCTATTCCATGTATTATAGGATGTTTAGCAGCATCTCTGGTCTCTACCCACTAGATGCCAATCGCACCTCCCTACCAGTTGTGACAACCCAAAAGAAGTCTCCAGACTTTGCCAAATGTTCTTGGGGTCGGGAGGAATGGCAAAACTGAAAACCTCTACCCTCTCCCTTCTTTCACTGAAGTTATTCCTTCTTAGATGGTGAGAAAAACCTGTGATTTCCTACCACAGCTCTCCTTCACCCTTCCAGGTACATGACCAGCACAAAATTCTTTCATATGTCTCCACAAGGTTCCCCTCTCCCCAGTCTTCCTCTGGCCAGATGGCACTCTGGCTCTCTGGGGGCTTTTCAGAGACATGACATGGCATTTCAGTCTGAGTCCATTCTGTATCCCAGGCTAAGAATGATACAGGCCAGGTTAATGGGTGAGCCACAAGGCAGCTGTCCAGAGCACCAGTCAATAGCGGCTCCCAAAATGTTATTGGCATAAAACTAGAGTAGGGATCCAGTTAACTCAGCTCTCCACACACGACGGTTAACAAAACTGGTGAGACATAAACTGGTTTGGCTGCAGTTAAACACTCCCTATTGCTGCCAACCTCTGTTGATATTTTTTTGTGGCAGTACATGGTGTGTACAAGGCTTCACCACTAACTTTGAGATTGGCCCTTTGAGAGTTCCGTGTAACCAACCAGCCTGCTGAAATTCTGAAACTGAAAAATTCATGATGCCGTATGTGGTCTTTTCTGGGGATGGCTTCTCAAAATGTCTACATTTAAAGAGTTTAATATGCCTCCTCAAGAAATTGTCTAGTTCAAAAATCATGTGTAGTATGTACATGGAAAATATTTCTTTATTTTAAACATAAAAAGCATTTACTTTTATTATTTTTTCCATTCCTATTAAATATTGAACAGACATATAAGGAAAAGACAAAATTGTGTAAAAAGGATCCAGGTTATTCACCTGACATGTCCAGTGTCTTAGTCTGACAGGGCTGCATGCATAGTGTTGCTGGGAGGTGAAGGGACAGAAACACAAAAATTGCACTGGATTTGTACCCCCCTGATGGCAAGTGATGTGGAGCACTTTTTCATGTGTCTGTTGGCCATTTCTTCTTTTGGAGAAGTGTCTGTTCATGTCTTCTGCTTATTTCTTGGCTGGATTATTTATTTTTTGGGTGTGAGTTTGATAAGTTTTTTATAGATCTTGGATACCCACCCTTTATTCGTTATGTCATTTGCAAATATCTTTTACTATTCTGTAGGTTGCCGTTTAGCCTTGTTGACTATTTCCTTTGCTGTGCAGAAACTTTTTACCTTAATGAAGTCCCAAAGGTTCATTTTTGCTTTTGTTTCCCTTGCCTTTAGAGACCTGTCTTGCAAGAAGTTGCCATGGCTGATGTCAAAGAGGTTACTGCCTGTGTTCTCCTCTAGGATTTTGATGGATTCCTGTCTCACATTGAGGTCTTTCAACCATTTTGAATTTATTTTTGTGTATGGTGTAAGAGAATGGTCCAGTTTCATCCTTCTGCATGTGGCTGTCCAATTTTCCCAACACCATTTATTGAAGAGACAGTCTTTTTTCCATTGGATATTCTTCCCTGCTTTGTCAAAGATTAGTTGACCATAGAGTTGAGCCATTTCTGGGCTCTCCATTCTGTTTCATGGATCTATGTGTCTGTTTTTATGCCAGTATCATGTTCTCTTGATGATCACAGCTTTGTAATACAGCTTGAAGACAGACATTGTGATGGCTCCCACATTGGTATTCTTTTTCAAAATTCCCCTGGTGATTCAGGAACTTTCCGGTTCCATATAAATTTTAGGATTGTTTGTTCCAGCTCTAAAAAATGTCAATGATATTTTGATATGGATTGCACTGAAAGTGTAGATTGCTCTGGGCAAGATAACATTTTAGCAATGTTTATTCTTCTAATCCATAAGTAGGAGTGTTTTCCACCTCTTTGTGTCTTCTTCAATTTCTTTCATAAGTGTTCTGTAGTTTCTAGAGTACAGATCCTTTACCTCTTTAGTTAGGTTTATTCCTAACCATCTTATGGTTTTTGGTGCAATTGAGATACCACCTTATACTAGTAGAATGGCTAAGATTAATAAGGCAGGAAACAACAAATGTTGGTGAAGATGTGGAGAAAGGGGAACCTTCTTACATTGTTGGTGGGAATGCAAACTGTGCAGCCACTCTGGACAACAGTATGGAGGGTCCTCAAGAAGTTAAAAGTAGAGCTACCCTATGACCCAGCAATTACACTACTAGATATTTACCTCAAAGATACAGATGTAGTGAAAATAAGGGGCACATTCACACCAATGTTCATAGCAGCAATGTCCCCAATAGCCAAACTGTGGGAGGAACTGAGATGTCCTTCAACAGATAAATGGATAAAGAAGATGTGGTTCATATACACAGTGGAGTATTATTCAGCCATCAGAAAGGATGAATACCGACCATTTACATTGACAAGGATGGGACTAGAGGAGATTATACTAAGTGAAATAAGTCAAGCAGAGAAAGACAATTATCATATGGTTTCACTCATATGTGGAATATAAGACATAGTGCAGAGGAGAATAGGGGAAGGGAGGGAAAACTGAATGGGAAGAAATCAGAGAGGGAGCCAAACCATGAGAGACTCTGGACTCTGGGAAACAAACTGAGGGTTGAGGAAAGGGAGGTGGGGAGGATGGAGTAACTGGGTGATGGGTATTTAGAAGGGCACACTGTGTGATGAGCACAAGGTGTTACACGCAACCAATGAATCACTGAACATTATATCAAAACTAATGACATACTCTATGTTGGCTAATTGAATTTAAATTTAAAAATTGCACTGGAAACCTTTTCTTTTTACTCCCACTTATTTCCATGTAAAATTAGATCAAAATGAATCTTCAAAGTAATTTTAAAGTATAAATCAAGTAAAAATAAGAAACAGTCTGAAATTTAAGTCAGGAAATCGGGAAGAGCAGATTATCTATCTGACCTTAGGGTCTTGAGGAAGACTGGGTGCTAACTGCAAGTATAAGAATCTCAGATCTTTTTCAGCTCCATTAGATAAGTCCAACTCTTCTTGTTTGAATTAATAATTCCTTAATGCACTGGCCAACCATTCTCTCCTGTACCCCAAGCAAGAAAATGCTCATCAGTTATTGGGGTTGAAGAAGACTCTTTGCTGTATGCTTCCTGTGTGCAATCTCAAGGTCACAAATGTGTTACTCTTGGTCCTGCAAGAGCCAGCGGCCAAGACAGAATTAGACATGCAAGAGATCCACTGGAAAATATCTGTAAGAGATGCAGAGGAGGAGTCTGAGAAGGTAAGAAGAGATATTTGACACAGTGCAGGGCTGACCCTACACAGGCCAGAGGGAAGGAAGGATAGGCAGCTGGGTTGGCAGAGTCTCAGACTGCAGCACAGTGCTAGGAAATTTTTGGCCAAGCTGAAGGAGAGTCCTAAAGCCAATGTTTCTAGCACCTCACAGGTATGGGCCTGCCTTAGTACCCCTCTTGTGCTCAGTCATTGGATGAGAGTGGCCCAAAGGAAGCAAAGCCTCAGAGCAGATGGCATGGTGGATTTGGAGCACAGCATCTGGGGCTGTTTATCAATTATAGTCACAATGACACAGTAGGAATTCTGAGGGGTGCATCTTCAAGGCCACCATAGCTATGGAAGCCTTAGTGCAGCAGAAGGCCATGGGTGAAGAGGACAGTAGAGAAAGGAAGAGGGATATCAGCAGTTAAAGGAGGCCAAGACTGATTTGACCCAGTTCTGACCAAACCCAACTTACACCATAAATGAGGGTTGGGACTACTTAGAGGCTTCTGACTCCTGAGTCCCAGGTGAGCACCAATAGCCACCAAATCAGCTAGTGAGTAATAGCTTGGAAAGCAAGCACCATTGACCATATTTTACCTAAAAACAAAATGTAATCCAGGTTTCAAACAACCAATTTTCAATTTGATTTTGGGGTTGCAGACATACCAACACAGGGGACTGTCAATAAGAGTGTATTTTCACTCTTAGAGTGATATAGCCATTATCAGAGAATATCCAAGAGTAGGATAAGATACCAACCTTTACACAACTGATACTGTTGTGTAGCTGAGAGAATGCAATGAATTCTCTTAGAAATATTGATTTCTATTTTTCTAATATTTCTCTTAGAAATATTGGTTAAGTGCCTTATGTGTTGTCAGAAATTGTCCCAGATGCTAGAAAAACAGAGAGACATATTTGGAGCTATTCAAAAATGAAGAACAAAAGAATGCAGGTACAAGTCATAGGGGGATAGATTTAGATTTGAAATACCAAAAAATATCTTAAATATTTTCAATAATTCTGTTACACATCCTTTTCCATTGTGCTTCCCAGGTCTTTGGTCATACAGCTGGTGTTCCATTGATTGCACTGTATTCCAGTTAGTTATTTATTGATTTCCTTTCTCCTGAGAATTTCCAAAATCTCCAAGGAACACATGTATTAATTCACTAATTAAATAACTCATTGCTTATATATTTATTCAGCAAAGGTTTTTTTGAGTGCTTTGTGCCTGCTGTTGGTATCTGGGGAGGCCAAAAATAAATAAGACACAGACCTGTCCTCTAGGAGCTCACAGTAAATTAGGGAGAAAGATGATGAGACATCAGTATAATTCTGAATACTGTGTGCTATGGTGCAGGTATTTACTAAGAAAAGCAGGAGCATCAGGAGGGAATACCTTGTTCTGCTGAGGGGGTGTCAGTGAAGGAAATTCATCATAAAATTGCTGACTCTTCAGCAGCATCGTGAAGGACAAGCAGAAGTTATCCAGGATTTTATCCCTAGTTTCCAAAACAAGTCCTCAATTCATCTCTGCAAAAATGAACGGATGAATGATAGATAATAGAGTGTAACTGAGGGTATTTTTTCCTGACCAGCAACAATTGCCTGGCATCCTGGTAACAGTACCTCACTGCCGGCTCCAGAAGTGGGCCCATGACCCAGGCCATGGCAATCACATAATGAACAGCTCTGGTCAGTGACTGGTTCAGGAGGCTGGATGTGGTGAATACAGTGAAACTCATCTAAGGACCTGCTTGAGCAACTGAAGGAAGACTCCTTCTTTTTGCTGACTGGGAGATGTGAGGCTGTCAGTCTGGGGCATCTGGGGACATCTTGGTTGAGAGAAGTCTGCTGAGGGTGAGCAGGGAGCGGAGGTAGAGAGGGAGAAATTGGGTCCCGGTAACATTGTTTTGGTTCCTGGATCCAACAGTATAACAAGTAGGTCTACTCCTTAACTGTTCTTTGGGTGATCAGTAAATTACCTTTTGGTGGGGTATGTATGAGGTGGGGTTTAAGCCAGTTTTAATTGGCTCGTCTTATTACTTGTGACCAAATGTGTTAACTAATAGAGATAAATAGCTACTTATAGTATAAATTGCTTCACAAATTATTGAGTTCTCCATTTCCAGGATGGTTCATTTAAAATCAAGTCTATCACAAAAGGAAATGCTACATGACTGGAGAATCCTAAGTCTTTTTCAGCCTTGCTGATTGAGCTTAGGTTTCTGTCTACTACCTGAGGAACAGAGTGCTTGTGAAAGAGAGAGAGAGAGAGACAAAGACAGGAGTGGAGGAGAGACTCAGCACCATAACATCACCAGATTGCCCAGCATCATTTTGGAATTATAATTTACTTCTTGTGAGTGACAAAATATACCCAAACCAGAAAGAACTGACACACTAAAATTTTTATTAAAAAGAATTAACAAATGTGCAGGTTGGCTGAGAGAAAGAGATGTGGCCACTGAGGCATAGCGGCTGAAAAATATATTTTTTCTTTTCCCTCCTTCCTCTAAGTGCACCATCAAAGGAGGAATTACTATCAAACTCAAACATCCTCACCACAGTGACAACCTTGGCAGGGACCAGAGGAGAAAGTGCCCACTGGCCCTGTTCTCAGGGGTTTGAGTCAAGAAGACAGGAATCTGTGTAGCACATCTGGGGCAGGAGAGACGCCTAATGGGCAAAGTCTAGGACCAGAGAAGGTGCATTTTATGAAACAGAAATACAAATAAATAGCTGATACCAGAAGACAGAGCATCTCCTGACTATTTAGATACCACTGGATTCTGGTTCTATTTATAAAGATGACATGTTCCACAGAATCAGTTTTCTCTGTTACTAACTGAGGCTAAAGTGTCAACATATTCCAGGCACATGTGGGAAGGGATGAGATGTGGGTTCAGGGCTCCGACCTCTTTAATGAAATCACTCTGCTTCTGGGTCAGGACACATGCAGAGTGATTTGTACTTTTTCCTCTCAGTAACTAGGAGGGACATAGATGCTTATTCTTCCTCTAGATTTGTAGCCCTTCTCACCTTCCTGTCAGTTTCATCTTTCTTCTTTTTTGCTTGTCTGCCACCCCTACCTCTTTTTCATTCTCTTCGAGCAAAGAACATGCCTGGTTGCTGAAGAGACATGGATTCTGGTCCAGAACTGGCTATTCAACTTCAGGTGTCTTATTTAATCTCTCTGGACTCCAATTTTCTCATCTGAAAAATGGGCTTAGGTAAGTGTTTACTCAATTCATGTTTCCTAAAATATGAAGAACTGGATTGCCCACATGGATATTGAAGACCCTGAGACATATTTCAGTAAAGAATCATATTCAGCTTTGTTTTGTCAAGCATGGCTCAAATTCATCTGAGAACAAAATCTCTTAAAAAAAAAAAAAAACATGGGGACACCTGGGTGGCGTGGTTGGTTGAGCATCCAACTCTTGGTTTTTGCTTGGTTGTGATCTCAGATCCTCGGATTAAACCGCATGTTGGACTCCAAACTCAGTAAGGAGTCTGCTTGAAATTCTCACTCCTTCTCCCTCTGCCTCTCTTCCTATGCTCTCTCTCTCTTAAATAAATCTTTTTCTTTTTTTTTTTTTAAAGATTATTTATTTATTTATTTGACAGCCAGAGATCACAAGTAGGCAGAGAAGCAGGCAGAGAGAGAGAGAGAGGAGGAAGCAGGCTTCCCGCCAAGCAGAGAGCCCAATGAGGGGCTCGCTCCCAGGATCCTGGGATCATGACCTGAGCCGAACAAAGGCAGAGGCCTCAACCCACTGAGCCACCCAGGTGCCCCCTGCTTTATTTTTTAAAGATTTTTTATTTACCTCTTAAATAAATCTTGAAAAAAATAACATGTAGCTACATGTCACTATTCTATGGTATACAGGTTGAAAATTGCTGGGTTTGGAGGCATGTGGGTGGCTCAATGTGTTAAAGCCTCTGCCTTTGGCTCAGGTCATGATCTCAGGGTCCTGGGATCAAGCCCTGCATTGGGGTCTCTGCTAGGCGGGAAGCCTGCTTCCTCTTCTCTCTCTGCCTATTTGTGATCTCTGTCAAATAAATAAATAAAATCTTAAAAAAAAAAAGAAATTGCTGGTTTTGGGCAATCCTTGGATTGGTTCTCTAAACTTTCTTTTTACCATCCTTCCATTTAGAGTAGTTAGGAACAAAAATTCCATTACTCGGACTTGGGTAGCTAAGGTTTTATATTTGGATTACATCCTACCAGTAAAATGAACTCATGGGATATGGGGAAGACATTTTCATTTCTTGCCCAATCCTGATGGATACACTAACCTAGGTGAGCTCTAAAGTCTAGTTCAACTCTACGGGATTTTTATGTTTTCTCTCTTGGCCATACCTCTTCTTAGGCAAAAACCTCATTTAGCTATCATGAATCTGGTTCATTTATTTTTTTTCTCTGAGTTGTAATACATCCCAAGAAATAGACCAAGGACAAATTAGGAAAGAGTAAATGCTAGCTGGGGATCATCTTGCTCTGAAATTTCCATCATCTTCTATAGTTCATTTCTGATTCAGTGTGCTATAGTTCATCTTGGGGTCTTACAGCTATTCCAAAAAAAGAGAGGCTTGCTAAAAAGTTGGAACTATAACCATGATGCCCCATAGATCCTCTGGCCATCATTATGAGGCTGGGTTGATGGGTACACACAGACTGTTTCCCTTCAGCGTCCCCTGTTAATTTTATAGGGATGATTGTATTTCTCATCACATTTCAGGAGCATCTTAAATGCTGCTCCACTTAAAGAAGACAGTCTGGGATGGGCAGGACCTAGCTCTGGCTCTCTGATGGCTTAGTAAGCAACTTGGTCAGGACAAATAACTACTGTGTCTCTTAGATTATCTGGGTCTAAAATCAACAAAACAGCATTTTCCCTAGCTGGCAGTACTTTAGACAAAGAGCAGATCTTGTATGTAATTGTGGTGAGTTTTAAAATTGAGCTTTTTAAGTGAGTGTCAGATATTACCAAACTCACTCCTGAACCTGATTCCATGAAGGTTAAACCTTGGAAGCTGGACTCATCAAAACATGGGATGAAGAGAATTTCTGGGTGGATGGTCCTTTGACAAAATTGGAAAGTGGTTAAAATTTGTCTTTTTCTCCTTCCAAATGACAAAAGTTCAGGTTTCCAACTTTTAGCACTAGAAAGCTTTCCCTATTCTCCTCTGCCCCTTAGAACTGTGCAGTGTTTTAAGTCTGTCCTTCTCAGAGCAAGGAAAAATAGTAAGCTCATTTATCCTGAGGCTGTTGTTTTAACCCTGGCATCCCATCAGTCCTGGATAGCTTCAGAGAGCATAAATGCCAGGGTCCCACAGCTAGAAACCCAACAGTTGGTCTTGGATGGGGCCCAGGTATACTAATTATTCCAAAGCTCCCAAGGGTTGAAAACCACTAGGGTATTGTTACCTAAACATGCCTCTTCAAAGAGAATCATGGAAAAATTTCCAGGGATCAACTAATCTTCTCCCACTCCTACTCAAAATTTCCATAAAGCAGATTATTGCCATTCACTTTTATTTGCAAGCTTCAGAGTAACCAAACCAGAAGTACAGCTCTTCCCATAAATAAGAAGCTCATAAAATCTTGAGATAATGCCAAGGTTAGTTCAACATAAAACTTCTATCTAGTAGCTGGTACTTTGTTCTAGAAATTCTGTGCCCATTCTGCTTCCTGGCTTGACTTATGCTCGATTATCCCACCCTTGAATATCCCCAGAACCTGGTTTTCATCCTTTGCCTGGTATCCTGTTCTTCACCTAATCCTCCAGTACTAACCTGATGACAAACACATGGGCTTTGAGTTAGATCTTGTACAAGTCTTGACCCCACCACTCTGTAACTCAGGATCCCTTGGGAAAATTATTTGGAGCTTTTCTTCTGCACAGTAGGAATGATATTTCTTATTCTATCAGTTCAGACTTTTACACATAGTAAATATGCAACAATTGTGAGGCCTCTTTCCCTTCAAATCTCATTGTTTACTTTGTACTTATTTCTACCTATTATTTATATGACCATAGCTCAAAAGGTTTTTAAAAGGAGGATTTAGAGTATCCATATGAAGGTGTTTTAGGCACAGTAAGACAATTGAAATTACAGCCTATTGGTCCCCAGTTGCTCTATCTTAGCTCCCACCAGAAGAGGTCTGACCAAGGCATTCAGGACAGTGATGGGATGGAGGAAACTAATGGATTCAGTGGGAGGAATGATTTGAAGAAACCCATGGTAGTCACCAGTGGGAAGCTGAAAAATAAACCTAGAAAAGACCTGGAAAGGGCAGAGCACCAGATATCCAAGTAGGAAGCAGAAATCCTGACTGGAGTCTGTTTCAAACCACAGACTCTGAATTTAGGGAAGAAAGCATTAAAAACAATAAATTACCTAAAATGGCAAATTTAAGATTCAACTGCCTCAAACTGTAACAACTTAGGCACTTGTAAAAGAGAAATATTCCAGATGGCAAAGTGGAAGGATGAATTATAGAGAAGGAAGTGGCTAATATCCTGTGCAATACAAAAAAACAAAACAAAACAAAACAAAAAACAAAAAACAAAAACCTTTCCTTGCAGGAGCAGGCTGGGGAGCCTGGTGTTTCTGGAGACAGAAGTGGGGTGCCATTTCATCAGGGTCAGCTGGCCCCACTGGCCAGCCCTAGGTGCTCAGGGTTCAGGTTTGGTTTCAAATTGCCTTCTGTCTTCTAAGAGATTCTGGAACAAATGACATTGGTGTCTCAGGAGGGGCAAATAGAGTGACTACCTAACATGCATAGGACTTTTATTTGACTTGGTCCATCTGGCCTCACTATTTAATTCAGGATCCCATGGGCCTAGGTATGATTTCAAATTGCATCTTATCCCTTTTCATCTTCCACTTCCCTTTATATCAGATCACTCCAGCTCTGGATCCAAGGGGATTGAATCTGAACAGGTAAACTGGAGACAAGTGAAGGAATCTAACTGCATCCTTGTCAAAGGGGCCTTAGTTCTGGCTTCTTAAAATATAGTCCTCATACTGCATGATCTGACTATATGATGCCTCAGCATCACCTCTGAGATTACTTGAAATGCAACACCCTGGCTGCTCTATAGCAAGCCACAGACACTAGTCTTTGTTCTGCAGGATGGGGGTTAAAAGTTGTCAAGAATAAGGCTTACTTCAAGAGATACCCTGTGAAATTTAGAAAAAGATGAGAGGGTAAAACTGATTACTATACTCAGAAATGCTTGGTAACTCAGGATAAAAATAAGTACAACACACTTAAATACAGGATGATAGTACATGTAATCAAAGGAGATGTCATTTGTCATATTGTTTATGCCTGTAGGGAAGGAGATATGATAGTCTGTGCAGCTTATGCTTATGAACTCCCAATGTATGGTATGAAGGTTGGCCTGAAAAATTATGATGCATCATATTATATAGGCATGTTGCTGGTCCGCAGCCTTCTCAACAGGTTTGGCATGGACAAGATCTATAAAGGCCAACTGGAGGTGACTAGAGATGAATACAATATGGAAAGATTAATGGCCAACGTGGTGCCGTCACCCACTATCTGGATGCAAGGCTTGCCAGAACTACTATTGGAAGTGAAGTTTTGGGGGCACTCAAGGGATCTGTGGATGGAGGCTTGTCTCCATCCTCACAGCACCAAATTATTCCCTGGTTATGGTTCAGAATGCAATGAATTCAATGCAGAATTACAATAGAAGCATATCATGGGTCAGAATGTTGCAGATTATATGTGATACCTAATGGAAGAAGATGAAATATTATAAGAAACAATTCTCTCAATACATAAACAATGTAACTCCATACATGATGGAGGACATTATTAAGAAAGCTCACACTGTTACATGAGAGAATCTATTCTATGAGAAGAAGCCTAAGAAAGAAGTGAAAAAGAAAAGATGGAACCATCCCAAAATGTCTCTTGCCCAGCAGAGAAATTGCATAGCTCAGAAGAAGGCAAGCTTCCTAGCACTCAGGAGTGGGCTGTTGAGAGCTAATAAACCAAACCACATTTTTCTATTAAGATTTTTCAGATAAAGATAGTAAACTTATTCATCAAGCAGCTAAAAAAAAAAAAAAAGGAAATCTACCAAACCAGAACCTGCATTTTAACATGATCTGCTAAGATGTTTCATATGTATGTTAAGGTTTGAGAAACAACATACTCATAGATTTTATATGCAAAGGAAGAATATAGACCCCCAAAGAGCCCTGTGTGCATCAGAAAGGACTTTGCCTGTGTCTAATTGTTTCAACAATAGTGCACCTCATGGAGTCTACAAGTTCCTAATAGCACTGCCAAGCACTGCCTTGATCCCCAACAATAAAGGCCTTTTGGCCTGAAGCAGGGTCCATAAGCAAAGGGCCATCCAGCGCTCCTTCTCAGTCTCAGCTATTCGATTCTATTGTTTCTCCTCCTCTCATGGGGCATTCCATGCCAAGTGGAGGAAAGTCATAACATGAAAGAAAGTTGTATAAAACTGGTTTGCTATTACATTCAGAATAGTTCAGATTCCTTATTGTGGTCTCATAGGGCCCTTCATTCTCTGGGACCTGACTACTTCTTAAAATTTATTTCTTGCCCTCTGTAATGCTCCTCCAGCCATTCTGGCCCTTTTCTTTCTGGAACAAACCGAATTCATTCCCAGCTCCAAGCATTTCCTGTTTCCTCTATGGGAATGCTCTTTCTTTCCTCCTGTCAGCATTGCTGAGTCCTCATCGCTTATGTCTCAGCACAAACGATGCTTTCCTAGAAAGACCAAGCCTGCTACTGTTTGGGATGCCACCCCACCTATTTTATCTCTATCGGATTATCTTATGGGATTTTCCTCATTGAATTCAATGTCACCTGGTACTCTCATGTTTATATTTACTGATTTACTTCTCCTCCCCTACCACATACAAGCTTTAAAAGAGCAGGGAACAGATTCCCCTTCCTGACTGCTATATCCCAAGTGTTTAGAATAATACCTGATGAAGTATTTTTTCAAAGAATGTTTACTGAATTTGAGTGAATGATAGCACTGGGGTGAAACTACTGGCTTTTCAATTATGTGTGTATTCCTGTTTTCTCTGCTCTAATCACTCCACTCATGCCCACAGATGACTCAGAAGGGCTTAGATGGCAGAGCCTGAGTCAATGATATTTTAGGTCTGGCCCACAAAGTTGAGATAGGTCATAGTGTGGTCACTTCAGGGCTGTGTAGTATTCCAATTCAATACAGGTCTATAAACCATTATTGACTGCCTGTCTATGTACAAGGCACTGTGAAACACGAAGGCAAAATATAAATATAAAGCCAAAGGCATCCCAGGAAGACAAAGAGGCATTTACAAAAGTATAGAAGCAAGAAAGGGGGTTGGGAGAACTGCAAAGTTTGGTGATACCAAATGCAAAGTGCACGCACAGTTTGGACAGACAGAAGGAAAGAAAGTTAGGGAAGGAACCAGAGTGCTTGTAATAATACATATCCATGAGGTGCTGGACCTACTTTATGTTTGAGGACAAATGCAAATATCTCAAATTCTTTTTAGTTGAAAAGAGCCAGCAGTGAGTTTAGCTGACAGCATGTTGCAACCTCTAGCCCTCCTCTGTGCTCCCTTTGGGTACCATGAGCACTATACCCAGCAATCTCAAAAGCCCTCACATGCTGGACCCATTAGGCACTGCATACTCCACTGTCTGAGTCATTTCCCCTCTGCCAATAGTGACAAACCCAAAGGAACTCTCCACTAATTGAATCTGAAATGACTCACTCTAAACCAGGGACTTGAAACTTGAAAATCTCAGCAGCAATACCTTGGCAGTAAGACTCTCGGTTTAAGTTGTCCGGCTTATTGTCTGGGGAGCCAGTGGGCATAAGGGGATAGATTAGAGGGTATCTGGGAGGAGGGCTTTGGAGCAGGACTTTGGGGTTTTCTCAGAGAGCTGGAAAGACAACAGCATCCACTGTATATCACTGCTTGTTTGAGCTCCCAGCTGGTTGCCAAGTGCTAAAAAATGACACTCAGACACGTTTTGTTTGGCACACCTAGTTTGTTTATAACATTTTGATTCAGTATTTAAAAATAAAGAACTTTCACATTAAATTCTCAGATTTCTGGATTCTCTCAAAGATTTCAAAAAGACCTGGCAATAACCCACTACAAGTGAAGAGTATGTGTCCTTTATATAGGCTGTATGCTCCCCAGGTTTCCGTGGTCTACACCTCAACTTTTACATTCCTAGTGCTCCTACACTTATACCCAGAATGCCTGATTGGTTTATCATCCCTTTTGGCTCCTATAGGTTTTCAGTTTGCAACCCCTATTCTGACACCATCGAGAGGACAAACTTTGATGACATTTTCAATAATAGTAATGGACCTCAGAGTATGATCATTTTGGAAAATTTCATCTGATCAATGCTGAGAAATTTATTAGAAAATAATAAAATAAAAGGGCATGAAAATGACCAATCTCTAGCCTCCATTTCTTTTGTCCTAGAAGAATACGTAGTACTTACATTTGAGGCTGGGGTTATGTTTTCTTTACTGTCTTATGTTCCTCATCATAATTACATCATGGTGTGTATTTAACTAATGCCCAATAAATAGGTAAGGAATGATACAGTGTTGCTGGTCTAAGTCTTATGCATCTGGTATCCTTCCCCAGAAGACTTGACACCCAGGGTATGACATCTTTTGTTCTTTTTTTCAACCATTCATATTTTAATGGTCTCCTTCCTCCCCTATGTACTTTTTTTTTTTTAAGATTTTTATTTATTTATTAGAGAGAGAGCTCAGGCAGACAGAGTGGCAGGCAGAGGCAGAGGGAGAAGCAGGCTCCCTGCCAGGCAAGGAGCCCAATGTGGGACTCAATCCCAGGACGCTGGGATCATGAACTGAGCCGAAGGCAGCTGCTTAACCAACTGAGCCACCCAGGCGTCCCCCTCCCCTATGTACTTATCCGCGTATTCTAAGAGGCGTTCCATGACTTCCCCAAGTTGGAAATATTAGCTTTCTATGCTTTGTTTAAAATTGGTACTTATTTGTTTTTGTTTTGTAACTTCCTGAGTTTTTATTTCCCTCAAGGGAAAAGCAATATCTACTTCATAAGATCATTATGTACATTATGTCTGGGTGTGGTGAAATAACCATCGCAAACACTTATATATCACTTACTATATGCCAGGAACCCTTCCAAGTGCTTTGTGTATGTGACTTATTTAATCTATACAACATCGTTGTAGGGTAGGTACTGATATTATAATCCCCATTTTACAGACAAAGAAGCTGAGGCAATAAAAGCTTAACTAACTTGCTCAAAGTCACCAATCAAAAAGTGCTGGAGATAGGCTTCAAATGCCAGAAGTTGGACCCAGTATGTATGGCCCTAGCCACTAAATAATACTGCTTCTTTTCTGAAGTGAGGTCTATAATACATGGCCATATTCTTTGTGATTCAAATAGAAAACTGCCTTTCCTTACCCATTCTTACTAGTGCTGTTTTGCATTGTTAGTTACATATTGTTGGATTGAATCCTATTTGCTTTTAAAGATTGATTTGACTAGCTGAAGAGAAAGGTGGGGAGAGAAGTATTAAATAAGATGAATAAAACTAGAGGTGGGATCCACAGTCTTTCCTTCTTTTGCCTTATTTAGGCAGGAAATTCTTCAGGCAGAGAACACTTGAAAAATAGCTTTATCAGCAGATCCCTCCTAGGAGCTCTTTGTCATCCACAAGTACCATACATCCAGCCTAGATGCAAAACATCCCTGAGGCCAAGCAAAGACTTGGAACTAAAAGAATGCAAATGGCATTGGTTTTCCATTTCATTTTCAGATATGGATCTATTTCCCAATCTTACCTGTACAATTTGGTATAGACTCTCTTATACTTGTCCTTAGTTTCTTCATTTGTGAAATGAAAGATTGGAAAAGGCCATGAATGGCAAACAGATTTGCTTTTGTAGGCCACATCCAATTGATTAGTCGTATATGCCTTGGCCATAAGCTTGCAGTATATGAAGTATAGAAATATCTGTCAGCATATTTTCTAAGAATTTGCCTCCCTGGATTAGATGACTTCCCATGCTCTCCCTCAATTTTATGTTCATGTGAGAACAGCTACAAGAGGAAAAGGGAATAAGAAAACAAGAGATACGAATAAGATTTTTTAAAAAGGGCTATGAGGGAAAAAAAGAGTATGTTTGTAGAATTACCATTTATACTGGAAGCAGTGAAGAACAGGATTGATATTGCAGAAAATCCAGTCAGTACTGTGGTAGATAAATATGAAAGTAATGTAGAGGAAAATAGCAAAGTGAGGACTGGGGCAGGAGTTAGGTGTGATTATAAAAGGGCAACATCAGGGATCTTTGTGGTGATGGAACTCTTTTGTATCTTGACTGTGGAGGTAGAAAACGGACGAATGCATGTAATAAAATTACAAATAATGGGGCGCCTGGGTGGCTCAGTGGGTAAAAGCCGCTGCCTTCGGCTCCGGTCATGATCCCAGGGTCGTGGGATCGAGCCCCACATCGGGCTCTCCACTCTGCGGACAGCCTGCTTCCTCCTCTCTCTCTCTGCTTCTCTGCCTACTTGTGATCTCTGTCGATCAAATAAATAAATAAAATCTTAAAAAAATTATAAATAACTAAGCATGCATACAAACACAAAGGAATACAAGTACACAAATGAATACAATACTCAGAGAAATCTGAGTAAGATTGGAAAATTGCAGAAATGTCAATATCCTAACTGTGATGCTATATTATATTTTTGCAAGATACTACCATGGGAGAAAACTGAACAATGGGTATATGAGATCTCTATATTTTTCTTACACCTGCATGTCAATCTACAATGATCTCAAAGGAAAAGTTAATTCATACAAAAAAGAACAAAACTATAAGGACATTTAGAGGATTAGAGATAAGAGAATAGATACAGTATCTAATAGATACACAGAGATAAGAGAATAGATACACAATACATAGACAAATAGTATTATAAAATGGAACTAAAAGGTAAAAATAGATTAAAATGTTTCTATGGTGAAAAATATGCCAATATTCATGGATTTAAAAGACTCATAAAAATTTAGGCATAATGAGAGAAAATAAATTTTATTTATTTATTTTTATTATGCATGTCACCATACAGTACATCATTAGTTTTTGATGTAGTGTTCCATGATTCATTGTTTGCATATAACACCCAGTACTCATGCAATATGTGACCTCCTTAATACCCATCACCTGACTCACCCAGCCCCCCACCCCCTCCCTGCTAAAACTCTCAGTTTGTTTCCCAGAGTCCATAGTCTCTTATGGCTTGTCTCCCCTTCTGATTCCCCACCCCCTTCATTTTTCCCTTCCTTATCCTAATGTCCTTCATGCTATTCCTTATGTTCCACAAGTAAGTGAAACCATATGATCATTGTCTTTCTCTGCTTGACTTAAACACAGTGTCAAACTTTCTATATTATGAGGCTTGTAGCCAAAAATGATAGATGAAGAAGTTAGGAGCCAAGAGCTTGTGAATAGCCCTGGGGGCCACAGTGGAAATTCTAAGCCAATGGCATTAATAAGCCCTGCCCCATGATTTGATTTAGGTATTCCTTTCCCCCCTTAAGCCATGGACTGGTGACAAAACTGAAAATGCTACTGGATCACAGGTGCTGCATAAGGAACATTCGCACTGAGAGAGAGATGGGATAAAGTTTCCTACCATTCTGAAGAATTCCCTACCAGTCATAAATGATTTCTTGAAAAACATAAAAGTGACTTTTACAGTTATTACTTAGATGTAGATCTAGACACAAAGCATTCCTGTATTTATCCCAGAAATGTTTCTTTAACCTTAAGGCCATGCATTCAGTCAATGGACATTCATGGACACGTGGCGGGCAGAAGGTACTACACATATACAGAAGTACTGATTTAGCATGACTCCTACCCCCAAACAGCCTCTTAGAGATAAGCATGTAATACCAACAAAAAAGGCTGTGATTTATTGTTATCTGCATTCCTGATACTGCATAGGTGTTTTATGTATTATTTAGTTTAATGATCTCAATAATACCACTGAAGACAGAATTAGGATTTCGTGACCCAATGACTATGATATTCTCTATGCTTATTGCCCACCATTTTTTCAAGATGAAGGTCAAATCATAAAGCTACCATGGCATTTTCTATAAATGAGTACAGATTCATCACTCATTCATTTATCAACAGATATGTATTGGCATCCTCTATATACCAGGCTTTATGCTAGGTCCTGGGACACAATGGACAGGACTCCATCCTCAAGGAGCTTCAAGTCTAATAGAAGAAACTGGTATTATTCAAATGATCAAATTCATGTATAACTATATGTATCCATAGCAAACGCTACAAAGGAAAAGAGAAGTGTTGCTTTGAGAGCTTATAAGGAACCAATTTGACCTATTCAGGGAGTTAGAGAAGGTTTTCAAAGAAGTGACTCTTTTAAATAAATCAGAGGAGGGATTAAGAGTTATCTGGTTGAAGAATGTAAGGAAGGCATTCCAAGAAGAGGAAACAGCATGGGAAAAGTCCTGTGGTGGGAAGGAAGGGACAAGGAAATATGATGGACTGAAAAAAAAAGGGAGGGGGGACTGCTTTGGAGAAAGCAAAGTGTGGTACAAGATGAAGACGTGAACTTAGGAAGTGCCAGGACATACATGGCCTTGTGGTTCATGTAAGGAGTTTTGAAGTTTGCCTTTATCCTAAGAGCAAGAAGAAGACATTGGAAGGGTTTAGAAAGGGAGTGGTAGGGATGATGGTTTTGCTTTTCTTTTCTTTTTTTTTAAGATTTTATTTATTTATTTGACAGACAGAGATCACAAGTAGGCAGAGAGGCAAGTAGAGAGAGAGGGGGAAGCAGGCTTCCTGCTAAGCAGAGAGCCCGATGTGGGGCTCGATGCAGGGCTCGATGTGGGGCTCGATGCAGGGCTCGATGCAGGGCTCAATCCCAGGACTCTGGGATCACAACCCGAGCCAAAGGCAGAGGCTTTAACCCACTGAGCCATCCAGGCGCCCTTTGCGTTTTCAATCGATAATTCTTTCTCCTCCTTCAGCTTCTTCTTCTTCTTCTTCTTTTTTTTTTGCCTTCTGTAGGCAAAGTTGTAGTGCAAAGTTCTCAGTTATACAGTTATATTCTGCCTTAATAATCCTTTTTAGGACATCAAAAAACAAAATATTATCTTCCTAATTAGAAGGGAGACACCAAGAAGGTTGGGGTTATTTCTTAAATTACATTTTATTGGATTTAAGACACCCAATAAGATGTGTGTGTACTGTTGTATTCCACACATACACACAAAGAAAATGTTTCCAATCAGACTCACCATTGATTATAAATAGCATCTCTATTCCAAAGACTTAAATATGTTTAATAATGCATGTCTTTTTTTAAAAAAGATTTTATTTATTTATCTGACAGAGATCACAAGTAGGCAGAAGGCAGGCAGAGAGAGAGAGAGAGAGAGAAGGAAGCAGGCTCCCCACCAAGCAGAGAGCCCAATATGGGGCTTGATCCCAGTACCCTGGGATCATGACCCCAGCCAAAGGCAGAGGCTTTAACCCACTGAGCCACCCAGGTGCCCCTAATAATGCACATCTTTAACTCAATGGAATATTATACTTCCTTTGACTCTTTTACAGTGCCTGATATAATACTGAGCTGGTCAAATAAGGACATTTCAATAAGGAAACTGAGTTTGTAACTGGTTCTGCTATGTACCTGAACAAGAATGATTTTTTGTGTTCCAGTTCACTGTTCTATCCTATGACCACATGATCCCTGAGGTTCCTCCCAGATCTACATTTTCTCTGTGCAACAGCTGCCTGCCAACCGCTCTAGGAAGAAAACTTTGAGGCTTTTCTCTGCTAGACAGAGTGCCTTGCAGAGAGGTATGGGAACCACCCATACTTCTCCAGGTAGAAGGCAGTAGGGAATGTGCCTGGAAGCCATACAGTTCTGAATTAGAGACAGAACACTGAAGACTCAAGAAATTGAATAAGAAAGGAAAGTTTGTATATGCTTCATGTTAGTCAGAGTTAGGAGCAAAGCAAGGGCTATATTATGGGTTGAACTCTCTTCCCTTCTAAAAGGTATTAATGTCCCAATTTCTAGTAACTGTGGATGTGAACTTGTTTGGAAATAGGGTCTCTGCAAATGATCAAATTAAGATAAGGTCATTGGGATGGGCCTTAATCCAATAGGACTGTGTCCTTATGAAAAGGGGAAATCTAGACATGGAGGCAGACACATACAGAAGTACATAAAGTGAGGTCACAGAGGGAGAACATCATCTGCAAGCCAAGGAATGTTTGAGGCCAACAGAAGCTAGGAGAGGAAAAAGATTCTCCCTCACTGCCCTCAGAAGGTACCAATTTTGCTAACACCTTGAGTTTGGACTTCTAGCTTCCAAATTTTGTTTCAGCAGACTCAGAAAATTACTATGGCTGTTCCTGAGAGAATTACATTACTACAGTGATTCAGAATCTTTTACCTAGCATCCTCCTCTGCTTCTGGGAGAGTAGCAGATTATTATAGACTAAGGGTTGGAAATACATAAAATTGTTAAGAGATTACAGTTTGTCCTCCAACACTCTCCCACATCTGCTTTCTACACCTGGCAATTACTCCTCATGTCTCTGACCTCAGGTACTAGCACCCCAATCTGCCATCCCATAGCCAAGAATACCTTCTAGTGCTCTTCTAGACACTGTGAGTGTGACTCTCAACCTTAAGTCCATTCTGCATCCTCGCTTCTCATTGGCTTTCATCTCATGTGTATTTTAAAAATCAGTTTTTGGCATAGGAAAGGTATGGAGAATTTTGTGTAACAGGTGATAAATCTTGTGGGTATCTGACAGAACTTTCCAATGGGTGAAACACCTGTCAGTATGCAAGATGAATTACTTTCAGGAGCCATTCTCGTGAATTGGAGGACACTTAACATTTGGTTTGTTGGTTAAGACAATGTGGGACTTCCTCCATCCAAAATCTTCTTTCTCCTATATTGGCTTTTATTTTCATTCTGCATTAATAGTAGTCTATTTGTAGGTCAAAGCCCAACCCCAGTCACATCCATTAATAAGATCCCACCCATTAATGCTTCATAAATTGCTACCCCTCAAGGCCAAGACTCTACTCCACCATGGCCCCTTTCTCCAGATCCACAAGGATGGAGGGTTGACCTAGAAGGTAGTTAAGGTCCCTGCCGGCTCTAAGATAGAATGAACCTAGGATTTCATTCTTATATAATCTCTGCTCACAGCCCCATGTCCTCTATAGTCACTTTCTCTTCTAATTTCCAAAAATTTCTCATTCATACCTGCCTTTGGGGTATGCCTGGAAATGGGGGTAATATTGAAATACAAATTCTGTGCAATATCCACTGTGGAAAAATAATGTTAATAATTATAAATATAGCTTTCATTTATTGAGAGCTCAGTGTGTGCCCAAGTTGATGTTAAGTATTCCATAAGCATTTTTTTTTTTTGCAGGTTTAAAATCTTTATTCTACCACTTCTTTATCTTAGGCAAATCACTTAGTTTCTAAATTTCAGTTTCCTTATCTGTAAACCTGGGATAATAATATTAATTCTCAGTATTATTATAAATATGAAAGAAGATTATGACTGTAAAGTATTTAACATAATGCTTGACATATAAAAATGTGTGTTATAAATAGCACCTATTATTATAAGAAAATATAACTTATTTTTCTTTACTTCTTTGCAATTAATACATTTTCTATGGGGGGTGTGGTGCATAAACAATGAATTTTGGAACACTGAAATAAAATAAAATAAAATAAAATAAAATAAAATTTAGGAAACAAAAAAAAAGAATGTGTTTTCAAAAGATACTGCTGTTTTGGGATTAAAGTTTTCAGTGCTTAAAAAACAGCACTTTTTTAAAAAAAATTAATTTTGTGTGTGTGTGTGTGTTCCAAAATTCATCATTTATGCACCTCACCCAGTGCTCCATGCAATACCTGCCCTCCTTAATACCCACCACCAGGCTCACCCAACCCCCACCTCCCTTCCCTCCAAAACCCTCAGTTTGTTTCTCAGAGTCCACAGTCTCTCATGGTTTGTCTCCCCGTCCGATTAACCCCAACTCACTTCTCCTCCCCATCTCCCAATGTCCTTATGTTCCACAAGTAAGTGAAACCCTATGATAACTGACTCTCTCTGCTTGACTTATTTCATTCAGCATAATCTCCTCCAGTCCCATCCATGTTGATACAAAAGGTGGGTATTCATCCTTTCTGATGGAGGCATAATAGTCTATTGTATATATGGGCCATATCTTCCTTATCTATTTGTCCATTGAAGGATATCCTGTTTCTTTCCACAGTTTGGTGACTGTGGCCATTGCTGCTATGAACATTGGGGTACAGATGGCCCTTCTTTTCACTACATCTGTATCTTTGGGGCAAATACCCAGTAGTGCAATTCCAGGGTCATATGGTAGCTATATTTTTAATTTCTTAAGGAATCTCCCCACTGTTTTCCAAAGGGGTTACACCAACTTGCATTCCCACCAACAATGTAAGAGGGTTCCCCTTTCTCCACATCCTTTCCAACACATGTTGTTTACTGTCTTGTTAATTTGGGCCATTCTAACTGGTGTAAGGTGCTATCTCAATGTGGTTTTGATTTGAATCTCCCTGATGGCTAGTGATGATGAACATTTTTTCATATGTCTGTTAGCCATTTGTATGTCTTCATTGGAGAAGTGTCTGTTCATGTCTTCTACCCATTTTTTGACATGATTATCTGTTTTATGTGTGTTGAGTTTGAGGAGTTCATTATAGATTCTGGATATCAGCCCTTTGTCTGTACTGTCATTTGCGAATATCTTCTCCCATTCCGTGGGCTGCCTCTTTGTTTTGTTGACTATTTCCTTTGCTGTGCAGAAGCTTTTGATCTTGATGAAGCCCCAGAAGTTCATTTTCGCTTTTGGGAGATTTTTGATCACTGCTTCAATTTCGTTACTGATATTGGTCTACTCAAGTTGTCAATTTTTTCTTGATTCAGTTTTGGAAGTTTATAGGTTTCCAGGAATGCATCCATTTCATCTAGGTTGCTTAACTTATTGGCATATAACTGTTTATACAACCTTGCTATAAGCCTAAGATGTAGGTATGAATAGGAATCTAATTTTATAATAAAGACTGAGGCCCACATATTTTAAAACTTTTCTATGACCAGATAGGAAGGGTAGGAATGGAATTCAAACCTAGATAGGGCCAGGAGCCCATGCTCTTAATCACTTTGCTTTAGTGGCTTCTCATGTCTGGTAATAAGGATGTGTTTGTTTATGTTTTAGGAAAATCTCCTTTTATCAGGGAACCTGAATCAGTTCTGGAAATTAGGAAAGAATTATCCAAAAGCAGAGTTTTAACCTTAGAGAACATCTGAGAGATTTTTGTTTTCTCCCTCACTTTACAACTGAAGAATCTAAGGACTTCATAGACAAAACACTTGCCAATGGATAAACATCTAGAGATGGAACTTTGCACTAAAAATGCTCACCTCTAGTCTCCTAGGCCATGGTATAAGAGAAGAGGAAGTTGCCCTAATCCTTATACTACTGGTTCCCAAACTTGAACTAGCATCAGACTTACGTTGTAGGGTAGTTGAAACACAGATCCAAGGTTTTGATGGAGACCTGACAATTTTAGTTCACTTTCATTTCAATATTCATGCAATGCCTCTGGGAACCACTTTTTGAAAAATCAGTCTTTAAACCAGAGGACACTGTACTATTAGGTGAGTAGGCCTCTTACTCTGATCACTGAGTAAGGATGGGCTTTAATATAGTGGTTCTTAGCCTTGACTGCATAGTGAAATCACCTTGGTCTGAGATATGAACTGATCACTAGGTGTTTTACAAGCTCCTGACATGATTCTCATGTGTAATCAGTGTTGAAAACCCCTGTCTTAACACTTTCAACCCACCTGATTGTGAGTAAGCTAGATAAACCCTTAGTGCTTCAGTTTTCTCATCTATATAATGAGAATAATAATAATGGTATGTATGATTTTCGTAGCACATATAATTTTTGTATTAAACAACTCAATAAATTGAAAATATCTAGAAATAGGCCCAGCATTTAGTAAATATTGTATAAATGTTGGCTGTTATTGTCATCATTGTAGTTGTAATAAGTGTTCTTTTCCTCTTTCCTTTTCTCTGTGTGTTCTGATTTTCATGGAGTCTTTTACACAAGGGCAAAAAATTAATGTTTTTTTTCTAATGAGCTATAAATTAAAGCAATTAAAATTAAACAGGGCCAACAGCCCCACATATCTCTCTACCCTGGTAAAAGATGTTTCTCTTTTCTTTCAGTCATCACTTGTTAGTGGAAGGAGCATTTTCCATCCTTGTAAGTGAGAGTTTTATTTCAGGACTTTCAGTTCTATTCCATTCAGTTATACATCTATCCTTATGCCAATATATACTGTTTTGATTAGTGTAGATTTTTACTGTTTTAAAATCAGAAAGTGTTTTGGAGGGGGGGTTGAGTGAGCCTGGTGTTGGGTATTAAGAGGGCATGTACTGCATGGAACACTGGGTGAAGTGCATAAACACTACAAAAAAATAAATTAATTAAATTAAATTTAAAAAATTAAAATTATATTAAAAAAAAATAGTCAAACTGACAAAACCAGGGAGTGGAATAATAGTTCCCAGGGCTGGGAGAAGTAGCAGGCTGAGACGACATCAGGCAGCAGGAGATCAGCTAGATAGCCTATCAAACCATTCCGAACACCTACAAATCCAAGAGATCGAAGAGAAGAAGAACAACAATTCTAAAAACAGAAAATCAACCACTTTCTAAAAGGTAGGACCAGCGGAGAAATGAATCCAACGTGACAGGAAGATAGACCCAGGGGGAAGGGGCCGGCTCCTAGCAAGCGGCGGAACAATGGAGCACAAAATCAGGACTATTAAAAGTCTGCTCCACGGAGGGATATCGCTCCAGAGGCTAAACTGGGGTGAAGACCTCACAGGGACAGCGTGGACTCATGTCCCGCGGGGTCACAGAAGGATCGGGGATGTATGAGTGTCGCAGAGCTCACAGGTATTGGAGCGGGGAAGCCAGCTGCGGAGACAGAGCCGAGGAGTGAGCTCTCAACTCGGGGTTTCCTAGAGCCGTGGTCTGTGACACGGGCCAGTGCTCTGTGTGAGGGGTCCCCACAAGATCCGGGGAGACTCCGACCTGGGAGAGCTCAGGGATCTACGGGGTTCGGAGACTCCAGGTGGGACTCTGCCAGAGACAGAGACGCTTGGTCACAGGCTGGGTGACCTTGGAGCACAGCCAGAAGCCAGTGAGAAGGGACTGATTACGCACTATTTTCTCCAAGCCCGCCTGGAGGCTGGGGAGACGGGAGTGAGTAAGTGCTTTTCTCTGAAGGCGCACTGAAGACTGGGGCCCCTAGCTCTCGGCTCCTCTGAGCCGGAGATTGGGAGGCTGCCATTTTCATTCCCGTCCTCTGGAACTCTACAGAAAGTGGAAAGCGTTCAGGGAACAAAAGCTCCCGAAAGCGAACCTGAGAGGATTACTTAGCCCGGCCCCTGGTGAGGGCGGTGCAACTCCGCCTGGGGCAGAGACACTTGAAAATCACTACAACAGGCCCCTCCCCCAGAAGATCAACAAGAAATCCAGCCAAGACCAAGTTCACTTAACAAGGAGAACAGCGGATACTTATCTGGACAAAATGACAAGGCGGAAAAACTCACCACAAAAAAAAGAACAGGAGGCAGTACCCAGTACCGAAGGCTAGGGACCTACTCAATACAGACATTGGTAATATGTCAGATCTGGAATTCAGGACGACGATTCTCAAGGTTCTAGCCAGGCTCGAAAAAGTCATGGAAGATATTAGAGAAACCCTGTTGGGAGAAATAAAAGCCCTTTCTGGAGAAATAAAAGAACTAAAATCTAATCAAGTTGGAATTAAAAAAAGCTATTAATGAGGTGCAATCAAAAATGGAGGCTCTTACTGCTAGGATAAATGAGGCAGAAGAAAGAATTAGTGATATAGAAGACCAAATGACAGAGAATAAAGAAGCTGAGCAAAAGAGAGACAAACAACTACTGGATAACGAGGGGAGAATTTGAGAGATAAGTGATACCATAAGATGAAACAACATTAGAATAATTGGGATTCCAGAAGAAGAAGAGAGAGAGGAGCAGAAGGTATATTGGAGAGAATTACTGTAGAGAATTTCCCTAATATAGCAAAGGGAACAAGCATCAAAATCCAGGAGGTGCAGAGAAGCCCCCTCAAAATCAATAGGAATTGGTCCACACCCCATCATCTAATAGTAAAATTTACAAGTTTTAGCAACAAAGAGAAAATCCTGGAAGCAGCACGGGACAAGAAGTCTGTAACATACAATGGTAAAAATATTAGATTGGCAGCAGACTTATCCACAGAGACCTGGCAGGCCAGAAAGAACTGGCATGATATATTCAGAGCACTAAACGAGAAAAACATGCAGCCAAGAATACTTTATCCAGCTATGTTATCATTGAAAATAAAAGGAGAGATAAAAAGCTTCCAGGACAAACAAATGCTGAAAGAATCTGTAAACACCAAACCAGCTCTACAGGAAATATTGAAAGGGGTCCTCTCAGCCAAGAGAGACCCTAAAAGTAGTAGATCAGAAAGGAACAGAGACAATATACAGTAACAATCACCTTACAGGCAATACAATGGCACTAAATTCATATCTCTCAATAGTTACCCTGAACGTAAGTGGGCTAAATGCCCCAATCAAAAGACACAGGGTTTCAGAATGGATAAAAAAAAAAACCCTTCAATATGCTGCCTAAAAGAAACTCATTTTAGACCTGAAGACACCTCCAGATTGAAAGTGAGGGGGTGGAAAACAATTTACCATGCTAATGGACATCAGAAGAAAGCTGGGGTGGCAATCCTTATATCAGATCAATTAGATTTTAAGCCAAAGACTATAATAAGAGATGAGGAAGGACACTACATCATACTCAAAGGGTCTGTCCAACAAGAAGATCTAACAATTTTAAATATCTATGCCCCTAACATGGAAGCAGCCAACTATATAAACCAATTAATAACAAAATCAAAGAAACACGTTGACAAGAATACAATAATAGTAGGAGACTTTAACACACCCCTCACTGAAATGGACAGATCATCCAAGCAAAAGATTAACAAGGAAATAAAGGTCTTAAATGACACCCTGGAGCGGATGGACATCACAGATATATTCAGAACATTCCATCCCAAAGCAACAGAATACACATTCTTCTCTAGTGCCCATGGAACATTCTCCAGAATAGATCACATCCTGGGTCATAAATCAGGTCTCAAACGGTATCAAAAGATTGGGATCATTCCCTGCATATTTTCAGACCACATGCTCTGAAGCTAGAACTCAGTCACAAGAGGAAATTTGGAAAGAGCACAAATACATGGAGACTCAACAGCATCCTTCTAAAGAATGAATGGGTCAACCAGGAAATTAAAGAAGAATTGAAAAAAACCATGGAAACAAATGATAATGAAAACACAACGGTCCAAAATCTGTGGGACACAGCAAAGGCAGTCCTGAGAGGAAAATATATAGCGATACAAGCCTATCTCAAGAAACAGGAAAGGTCTCAAATACACAACCTAACCCTACACCTAAAGGAGCTTGAGAAAGAACAACAAAGAAAGCCTAAACCCAGCAGGAGAAGAGAAATAATAAAGATCAAAGCAGAAATCAATGAAATAGAAACCAAAAAAACAATAGAACAAATCAATGAAACTAGGAGCTGGTTCTTTGAAAGAATTAATAAGATTGATAAACCCCTGGCCAGACCTATCCAAAAGAAAAGAGAAAGGACCCAAATAAATAAAATCATGAATGAAAGAGGAGAGATCACAACCAACACCAAAGAAATACAAACAATCATAAGAACATATTATGAGCAACTCTGTGCCAACAAATTTGACAATCTGGAAGAAATGGATGCTTCCCTAGAGACATATAAACTGCCAAAACTGAACCAGGAAGAAATAGAAAACCTGAATAGGCCCATAACCAGTAAGGAGATTGAAACAGTCATCAAAAATCTCCAAACAAACAAAAGCCCAGGGCCAGATGGCTTCCCAGGGGAATTCTACCAAACATTTAAAGAAGAATTAATTCCTATTCTCCTGAAACTGTTCCAAAAAATAGAAATGGGAGGAAAATTTCCAAACTCATTTTATGAGGCCAGCATCACCTTGATCCCCAAACCAGACAAGGATCCCATCAAAAAAGAGAATTACAGACCAATATGCTTGATGAACACAGATGCGAAAATTCTCACCAAAATACTAGCCAATAGGATCCAACAGTACATTAAAAGGATTATTCACCACGACCAAGTGGGATTTATTCCAGGGCAGCAGGGTTGGTCCAACATCACAAATCAATCAATGTGATACAATACATTAACAAAAGAAAGAACAAGAACCATATGATACTCTCAATAGATGCTGAAAAAGCATTTGACAAAGTACAACATCCCTTCCTAATCAAAACTCTTCAAAGTGTAGGGATAGAAGGCACATACCTCAATATTATCAAAGGCATCTATGAAAAACCCACTGCAAGTATCATTCTCAATGGAGAAAAACTGAGAGCTTTTCCGTTTAAGGTCAGGAACACGGCAGGGATGTCCGTTATCACCACTACTATTCAACATAGTACTAGAAGTCCTAGCCTCAGCAATCAGACAATGAAAACAAATTAAAGGCATCCAAATCGGCAAAGAAGAAGTCAAACTATCGCTCTTTGCAGATGATATGATACTCTATGTGGAAAACCCAAAAGGCTCCACTCCAAAACTGCTAGAGCTTGTACAGGAATTCAGTAAAGTGTCAGGATATAAACTCAATGCACAGAAATCAGTTGCATTTCTTTACAGCAACAACAAGACAGAAGAAAGAGAAATTAAGGAGTCAATCCCATTTACAATTACACCCAAAACCATAAGATACCTAGGAATAAACCTCACCAAAGAGGCAAAGAATCTATACTCAGAGAACTATAAAGTACTCATGAAAGAAATTGAGGAAGACACAAAGAAATGGAAAAATGTTCCATGCTCATGGATTGGAAGAATAAATATTGTGAAAATGTCTATGCTACCTAAAGCTATCTACACATTCAATGCAATGCCTATCAAAATCCCATCCAATTTTTTCAAAGAAATGGAACAAATCATCCTAAAATTTATATGGAACCAGAAAAGACCTCCAATAGCCAAAGGAATATTGAAAAAGAAAGCCAAATTTGGTGGCATCACAATTCCAGACTTCAAGCTCTACTACAAGGCTGTCATCATCAAGACAGCATGGTACTGGCACAAAAACAGACACACAGATCAATGGAACAGAACAGAGAGCCCAGAAATAGACCCTCAATCTATGGTCAACTAATCTTCGACAAAGCAGGAAAGAATATCCAATCGAAAAAAGACAGCCTCTTCAACAAATGGTGTTGGGAAAATTGGACAGTCACATGCAGAAAAATGCAATTGGACCATTTCCTTACACCACACACGAAAATAGACTCAAAATGGATGAAGGACCTCAACGTGAGAAAGGAATCCATCAAAATCCTTGAGGAGAACACAGGCAGCAACCTCTTCGACCTCAGCCGCAGCAACTTCTTCCTAGGAACAACGCCAAAGGCAAGGGAAGCAAGGGAAAAAATGAACTATTGGGACTTCATCAAGATCACAAGCTTTTGCACAGCAAAGGAAACAGTCAACAAAACCAAAAGACAACTGACAGAATGGGAGAAGATATTTGCAAACGACATATCAGATAAAGGGCTAGTATCCAAAATCTATAAAGAGCTTAGCAAACTCAACACCCAAAGAACAAATAATCCAATCAAGAAATGGGCAGAGGACATGAACAGACATTTCTGCAAAGAAGACATCCAGATGGCCAACAGACACATGAAAAAGTGCTCCACATCACTGGGCATCAGGGAAATACAAATCAAAACCACAATGAGATACCACCTCACACCAGTCAGAATGGCTAAAATGAACAAGTCAGGAAATGACAGATGCTGGCGAGGATGTGGAGAAAGGGGAACCCTCCTACACTGTTGGTGGGAATGCAAGCTGGTGCAACCACTCTGGAAAACAGCATGGAGGTTCCTCAAAAAATTGAAAATAGAGCTACCTTATGACCCAGCAATTGCACTACTGGGTATTTACCCTAAAGATACAAACGTAGTGATCCAAAGGGGCACGTGTACCCGAATGTTTATAGCAGCAATGTCCACAATAGCCAAGTTATGGAAAGAACCTAGATGTCCATCAACAGATGAATGGATAAAGAAGATGTGGTATATATATACGATGGAATACTATGCAGCCATCAAAAGAAATGAAATCTTACCATTTGCAACGACATGGATGGAACTAGAGTGTATTATGCTTAGCGAAATAAGTCAATTGGAGAAAGACAACTATCACATGATCTCCCTGACATGAGGAAGTGGAGATGCAACGGGGGTGGGGGTTAAGGTGGTAGGAAAAGAAAAAATGAAACAAGATGGGAATGGGAGGGAGACAAACCAAAAGAGACTCTTAATGTCATAAAACAAACTGAGGGGGTTGGGGGGGAAAGGGGTTGGGAGAGGGTGGTGGGGTTACATTATATGTTTAAATAAAAAAAGCTTAAAGAAAAAAAATTAAAATAAATAAATACATAAATAAAACAAGAAAAAATAATAATGAAATAAAGAAGGAAAAAATAATTTAAAAAACTAATTAATAAAAGAAAAGAGGAAAGGAAAAATGAAAATAAATAAGAAATACTAAGAAAGCAAGCAAGAACGAAAAACAATTAAAAAGGAGAAAGAATGAGACAAATTAAAAATAAAATAAAGAAAAAATTTAAAATTAAAAAAAAAAAAAGTTCCCAGGGCTGGAAGAATAGGAAAGTGGGGAGTGGTTAGCCAAAGGAGACAACGTTTCAGTTATGCAAGATGAATCCGTTCTGGATATCTGTACACCTTTATTTTTTGTATAATCTTTCTTTGCCTGCTATTCTTTTTCTTTAAAAAATCTTCTTGCTCAGTGATCCCTCTGGTTTTTACTGCTTCATGCCATTCCACTTATAAATTAGGAGAGTCTGTCTCCTGACTTGTCTGTTTATGACTGCATGTTTTGTCTATATGCTCTCCTCTTCCAGTGTTCCTGGAAACAGATGTTGCTGCCTATGCTTTCCGCAATGCAACAAATGAAACAGGATTGGAATAAAAAAATAAAACATTAAAAAAAATCAGAAAGTGTGATTCCTCCAACATTGTTCTTTCTTAAGATTGTTTTGGCCATTCTTCTTCCCTTGAACTTCTATATGTACTTTAGAATCAGCTTATTAATTTCTGAAAAGATGCAGGCTTGGATCTGAATAGTGATTGCACTGAATCAGACAGTCATTTGGGGCAAATTGTAATCATAACAATATTAAGCCTTTTGATTAATAAACATGGCATTTCTTTCCATTTATTTAGGTCTTTATTTCTTTCATCAGTGTTTTATGGTTTTCAGATTATAAGTTTTATTAAATTAATTTGTGTTTTATTTTTTGTATTCTATTTACTCTTTTTGATGCTAATATAAATGCAATTATTTTCTTAATATCATTTTCAGATTATTCATTGCTACTATATAGAAATTTAATTGATTTTTGTATATTGATCTAATGTCTTGAAAACTACTGAACTCACTTAGTATTTTAATTATTTTTTTAGTGGATTCTTTAGGATTTCCTATATACAAGGTTATATCATCTACAAATAGAGATTGTTTTACTTCTCCCTTTAAAACTTAAATGTCTTTTGTTTAATTTTCTTGCCTAATTGTGCTAGCTAGAACTTCTGGCAGAGTGTTAAATAGACATAGCCAAAGCAGGCCTGGTTCTCGATTTTAGGGAGAAAACATTGAGTCTTTCACAATTAAGTATTTTATTTCTTGGGTTTGTTTTTGTTTTGTTTTGTTTTGTTTTGTTTGTAGATGACCTTTATTAGCTTGAGAAAGTTCCTTTCCATTTCTAGTTTGACAAGTGTCATATGTATTTTCTGCATCTATTGAAATGATCATGTGGGGTTTATCCTTTACTGACAAGGTATAGTTCAGTGATATTCAGAACCATTTCCTAGGTATGTCAAGCTGTTATTAAAAGCAACCAACTGGTTATAATGGAAAGTTCTAAACACATAGAAAGTAGAAAGAATAATATAATGAACCCTCGGCTTCAATTATTATCAACTCCAGGGCCAATTTACCTCATCTATACTCTTTCTTTTGTTCTGCCACATTCTCATAATTTTGAAGGAAATCCCAGGAATTATATTCTTCATCTGTTACTACTTATATATGTATCTTGAAGGGTATAAGACTATTTTTAAAAATAGTCATAGTATCATTATCATATTTAAAAGCAATAATTCTTTAATATCAAAAAATGTCCAGTCAGGGAACACATTTCATTAGTTACCTCATACCTTTTAACAAATTTGACTCAAGATCAAAATAAGGTCTAAATGTTAAAATTGATTCATGTGTCCCTTAAATTTCATTTAACTTTTTGGATCACCCTCCTACCTCCTCCCATCTCTCTTTCTGCATGAAAAAATAAGGTAATCTGTCTGGTAATGCTTGTCACAGTCTGGATATTACTGATTTTATCCCCATGGTAAAGTTTAACATGCTCCCCTGGACTCTGTGTTTCCTATAAACTGTTAGTTATATTTAGAGACTTGATCAGACTCAAGTTTGATCTTCTGGGAGTGATTCACCATAGGTGATGTTGTCCAGTTCCACCTAGGGGACACAAAATATTTGCTTAGTTTTTGTTTTGTTAGCAGCTATTACTACTTACTGCCTGGATTCATACTTTTATTAAGGCTTTCAAAGCAATTATATTCTAATTTTCCTTCTGCTTATAAATAACATTTTCATTCTATACAAGATTAAGGGGGAAATGGGATGTTTGAGGGGATGATTTGGATTTAATGGAAGATTTTTGGGGAGTATTTCCCAAGGAACCAAGGCTTAGTGAAGGGCTGTCAGAGTCTCAAAAACTATTAGGCAATTTGGAGTTTTTCTCTCTTATCTCCTAGGCTTGCCTCCTTTACTCTCAACTTAATTTGTTTAGCTTTTTCATAGCCAAATATGGTTGTCCCATACTTCCTGAATTTATATTTCCACAGCCAAACAACTTATGGAGATTTTGTGCAAGGATGTTTCAATGTCAGATCCTCTAGCTGATATATTCTAATTAGTCCAGTTTGGACCAACTACCTATGACAATTAGGACAGTATAGCAACATCACACTATTCAAACATGTCCACCTATAGATCAGGTGAGGGAGAATTCTTAGAGAAAAAGTATGTTTTGGACAGACCTTCCAAAATAATTGTTACTGGTATCTCCTCCTTCTATGTCAATCCATGGTTTCAAGCCATCATTTTTATACACCAATGAATCTGTCTCTCCTCTGTTCTTTCAAATGAATTTCAGACTCTTATATAAAACTGTCAACTAAAATACTCCCCTGGGGAGAGTAGCAAAGATGGTGGAGGAGTAGGGGACCCTATTGCAACCAGTCCCCTGAACTGAGCTGGATATCTACCAGACCATTCTGAACACCCACAAAATCAGCTTGTGATGTAAGAGGATATATCTGGATCTATACAAACAGATCTCTCAGGTGGTTGGTCTCAGAGGTATGAAGTGGGGAGCTGTGATTCTACAAGCAGATAAGAGAAGAGGAACAGAAGGGGTAGGGAGCCTCCGAGATCTTGTGCCATGGGAGTGCAAAAGCCTCATGTGCTGGGGACCAGGCACAGACTTGCAGACTGGTAGTGGTGGAGAAGGGACTTTAGGGCAGCTCCCCAAACTGAAACCTGAAGTGGCAAAGGTGTGTATGTGAACTGGGGGTAGCTGGCAGTTTTAGAAGCACAAAGGGAAGAAGTGTGCTTGGACCTGGAAGCGAGGGCTGGGAGTGCTGCTGTTGGGAGCACAATCCAGGATGCTGCAGTCTTTAGCAGCACAGGCAGAAATGGAGACAGTGTGGCCTGGAGAGCTCACTGAGGGGCAGACTGTGATCTCTCTGTTCTGAGATAGAGGTTTGGATATGGTCACTTCTCCTCTGACTCTTGGAAGAGACAAGGAAAACCACCAGGGAAAGTCACCAGAGAACAAAAGCCCCCCAAACCAGTTCTCATTGAGCCCACCCCAACCCCCAACAGGGGTACAGCAACTCTGCCCAAACAGGGTTACCTGAGTAACAGTGCCACAGACTCCTCCCCCAGAAGACAGTCAAGAAGAACAAGGGCCAACAATCCCAAAGTCCCTATAAAACGGATACATCTTGCTTGGGTTCTGGGCAATAATTTGGACTCTGTATATTCCCTCAACTACCCCTCAACAGAATAACTAAGAGGAGGAACCCCCAAAATAGGAAAGACTCAGAGATTGTGACCTCTGCCACAGAACTAATGGATATGGATATACACAAGATGTCAGAAATAGACTTCAGGGTAACAGTTATGAAGATGATAGCTAGGATGGAGAAAACTCATTAATAGCACCATAGATTCCCTAAAGGCAGAAATTAGAGCTGATCTGGCAGAACTTAAAAATGCTATCAGTTAGATCCAATCTAATCTAGATACTCTAACAGCTAGCATAAATGAGGTAGAAGAATGAATTCGTGATCTAGAAGACAAATTGATAGAAAAGGAGAAACAGGAAGAGGGCTGGAACAAACAGCTTAAAATCCATGAAAACAGACTTAGAGAAATAAATGACACCATGATACATTCCAATGTCAGAATTATTGGGATCCCTGAGGGGACGGAGAGAGAGAGAGGAGAGAGGACTAGAAGACATATTTGAGCAAATCATAGCCGAGAAATTACCTAATCTGGGGAATGAAACAAGTATTTGTGTCCTAGAAGCAGAGAGGACCCCTCCCCAAATCAAGGAGAACAGACCAATGCCTCAGCATGTATTAGTAAAACTCACAAATCTTAGAATCAAGGAAACCATCTTAAGGGCAGTTAGGGGGAAGAGATTCCTTAGATACAGAGGGAAGAATGTCAGAATAATGTCACACCTGTCCACAGAGACCTGGCAAGCCAGAAAGTGCTGGCAAGACATATTCAGGGTACTAAATAAGAATAACATGCACCCAAGAATTGTTTATCCGGCAAGGCTATCATTCAGAATGGATGGAGAGAGAAAGAGCTTCCAGGACTAGCAGAAACTAAAAGAATATGTGCCCACTAAGCCAGCCCTGCAATAAATATTAAGGGGGGTTCTATAAAAGGAGAAAGACCCTAAGAGTGATATAGAACAGAAATTTGCAGATACAATCTATAGAAACAAAGACTTCACAGGCAACATGATGACAATAAAATCATATCTTTCCAAAATCACTCTCAACATGAATGGCCTAAATGCTCCCATTAAATGGCACAGGGTTGAAGATTGGATAAAAAGACAGGACCCATCCATATGCTGTCTACAAGAGACTCATTTTGAACCTAAAGATACATCCAGACTGAAAGTGAAGGGATGGAGAATTATCTTTCATGCCAACGGACCTCAAAAGAAAGCTGGGGCAGCAATTCTCATATTAGACAAATTTTAAGCTAAAGACTGTAGTTACAGATACAGAAAAGCACTATAACATTCTTACAGGGTCTACCCAACAAGAAGATCTAACAATTGTAAATATCTATGCCCCCAACATGGGAGCGGCCAACTACATAAGCCAATTGTTAACCAAAATAGAGACATATTGATAATAATACATTAATAGTAGGAGACCTCAACTCCCCACTCTCAGCAATAGAAAAATCATCTAAGCAGAAAATCAACAATGAAATAAGGGCTTTGAATGGCACACTGGACCAGATGGACCTCATAGATATATACAGAATATTCCACCCTAAAATAACAGGATACTCATTTTTCTTGAGTGCACATGGAACTTTCTCCAGAAGAGACCATATACTGGGTCACAAATCAGGTCTCAATCGATACCAAAAGATTGAGATTATTCCCTGAGTATTCTTAGACTACAGTGCTTTGAAACTGGAACTCAATCATAAGAAAAAGTTTGGAAGAAATTCAAACACTTGGAAGCTAAAGATCATCCTGTTCAGGAATGTTTGGGTCAACCAGGAAATCAAAGAAGAACTTAAGCAATTCATGGAAACTAATGAGAATGAAAACACATCAGTCCAAAACCTATGGGATATGGCAAAGATGGTCCTATGGGGGAAATACATAGCCATCCAAGCCTCACTCAAGAAAATGGGAATATCCCAAATACACAAACTCTCTTTACACCTTAAAGAACTGGAGAATCAACAACAAATTAAGCCTAAATTACACACAAGAAGGGAAATAGTTAAGATTAGGGCAGAGATCAATGAATTAAAAACCAGAAATACAATAGAACACATCAATGAAACTAAAAGCTAGTTCTTTGAAAGAATAAGACCAATAAACCACTAGCCAGGCTTATCCAAAAGAAAAGAGAAAGGACCTAAATTAATAAAATTATTAATGAAAGGGGTGAGATCACGACTAACACCAAGGAAGTAGAAACTATTATCAGAAATTATAATTAACAGCCAATAAATTAAGCAACCTGGAAGAAACAGATGCATTCCTGGAAAACCATAAATAACCAAGACTTAAACAGGAAGAAATTGACAACCTAAATAGACCAATAACCAGAACAAGATTGAAGCAGTGATCAAAAACTTCACAAAAAATAAGAGTCCAGGACCTGATGGATTCCCTGGGGAATTCTACCAATTCCAGACTTATTCTATGAGGCTAACATTACCTTGCTCCCCAAATCTGGCAAAGACCCCATCAAAAAGGAGACTTTCAGACCAATATCCCTGATGAATGTGGATGCCAAGATTCTCAACAAGATCCTAGCTGATAGGATCCAACAGTACATTAAAAGGATTATCCACCATGGCCAGATGGGATTTATCCCTGGGATGCAATGGTGGTTCAATATTTGCAAATCAATCAACGTGATAGAATACATAAATAAGAGAAGAGACAAGAGCCACATGGTCCTCTCAGTTGGTAGAGAAGAAGCACTTGACAAAATACAGCATCCTTTCCTGATTAAAACTCTTCAGAGTATAGGGATAGAGGGAACATTCCTCAACTCTATAAACTCCATCTATGAAATATCTACAGTGAATATCATTCTCAATGGGGAAAAGCTGAGAGCCTTTCGCTTAAGATCAGGAACACAACGAGGATGCCCACTCTCACCACTATTGTTCAACATAGTACCAGAGTTCCTAGCAACAGCAATCAGACAACAAAAAGAAATAAAAGGTATTCAAACTGGCAAAGAAGAAGTCAAACTCTCTCTCCTCATAGATGACATGATCCTTTATGTGGAAAACCCAAAAGCTCCACCCCCAAATTACTAGAACTCATACAGCAATTCAGTAATGTGGCAGGATACAAAATCAATGCACAGAAATCAGTTGCTTTCTTATACACCAGCAATGTAACTGTAGAAAAAGAAATTAGAGAATCAATTCCATCTACAATAGCTCCAAAACCCATAAAATACCTTGGAATAAACCTAACCAAGGAGGTAAAGAATCAATACTCTAGGAACTACAGAAGAGTCATGAAAGAAATTGAGGAAGACACAAAAAGATGGAAAAACATGCCATGCTCATGGATCAGAAGAATAAACATTGTCACAATGTCTATGCTGCCCAGGGCAATCTATACTTTCAATGCCATCCTGAGCAAAATACCATCAGCATTTTTTAAAGTGCTGGGACAAACAATCCTAAAATTTATATGGAACCAGAAAAGACCCTGAATCACCAAAGAAATGTTGTAAAAGAAAAACAAAACTGGTGGCATCACGTTGCCTGATTTCAAACTATATTACAAAGCTGTGATCACCAAGAGAACATGGTACTGGCACAAAACCAGACACATAGACCAATGAATGGAACAGAGTAGAGAGCCCAGATATGGACCCTCAACTATGTGGTCAACTAATATTTGACAAAGCAGGAAAAAAATACACAGTGGAAAAAAGACAGTCTCTTCAATAAGTGGTGCTGGTAAAATTGGACAGCTACATGCAGAAGAATGAAAATGGACCATTCTCTTACACCATACACAAAGATAAACTCAAAATGGATTAAAGACCTCAATGTGAGACAGGAATCCATTAAAATCCTAAAGAAGAACATAGGCAATAACCTCTTCGACATCAGCCACAGCAACTTCTTTCAAGACACATCTCTAAAAGCAAGGAAATCAAAAGTGAAAATGAACTTTTGGGACTTCAAGATAAAAACCCTCTGCACAGCAAAGGAAATAGTCAACAAAACAAAGAGGCAATGCACGGAATGGGAGAAGATATTTGCAAATGACACTACAGACAAAAGGCTGATATCCAAGATCTATAAAGGACTTCTCAAATTCAACATCCAAAAACCAAATAATCACACACACAAAAAAAGCGGGGCAGAAGACATGAACAGACACTTCTCAAAAGAAGACATACAGATGGCTAACCAACACATTAAAAAAAAAACCACAACAACAGACACATCATCATTAGCCATCAGGGAAATTCAAATCAAAACCACAATGAGATACCATCTTAAACCACTTAGAATGGCAAAAATTGACAAGGGAAGAAACAACAAATGTTGGAGAGGTTGTGGAGAAAGGGGAATCCTCTTACACTGTTGGTGGGAATGCAAGTTGGTAGAGCCACTTTGGAAAACAGTGTGGAGATTCTTCAAAAAATTAAAAATAGAGATACCCTATGACCCAGCAATTGCATGACTGGGTATTTACCCCAAAGATATGGATGTAGGGAAAAGAAGGGCCATATGTATCCCCAATGTTCATAGCAGCAATGTCCACAATAGCCAAACTGTGGCAAGAGCTGAGATGCCCATCAACAGATGAATGGATAAAGAAGATGTGGTCCATATATACAATGAAATATTACTCAGCCATCAGAAAGGATGAATATCCAACGTTTGCATCAGCATGGATGGGACTAGAGGAGATTATGCTAAGTGAAATAAGTCAAGCAGATAAAGACAATTATCATATGGTTTCACTTATTTGTGGAACATAAGGAAATGCATGGAGGACATTAGGAGAGAAGAGAAAAATGAAGAGGGGGGGGAATGAAGAGGGAGACAAACCATGAGAGACTATGGACTCCAAGAAACAAACTGAGGTTTTTAGAGGGAAGGGGGTTGGGGGTTGGATTAACCCAGTGATAAGTATTAAGGAGGGTATGTATTGCATGGAGCACTGGGGTTATATGCAAACAATGAATCATGGAATACTACATCAAAAACTAATGATGTTCTTTATGGTGACTAATATAACATGATAGATAGATAGATAGATAGATAGATAGATAGATAGATTGATTGATAAGTAGATAGATAATAGATAGATAGACAGAATATTCCCTTAGAAATCCTGTAGACTCAAACCATAATACAATGAAGACCGAACTCATCATCTTACCACCCAAAAATTCATCTTCCCACTTCATGCCCTATTTCAATGAAAGGAACCATAATCAATGCAGTGAGCCATATAAGAAATATGAGAATTGCCTTAGACTCTTTACTATTTTCCCTGTCTTCCCATGTCATTCTTGCTGCTGCCAAGGACTCAAATTCTACCTCCTTTAATATCACTTGCATTTCTTCCCTCTACTTGATTCCCACTAATGGCCACTGCTCTAGTCAGTAGCCATTGTTTCTAATCTGATTACTGCCACAGCCTCCTAACTGGACTCTCTGGGTTTCAGAACAGTTCTTTTCCCATTTACTCTAAATACCTCTCATAAAAGCCATCTTTTTAAAGCATAGTTATAATTTTTTCATTCTGCTGATTAAATTCCTTTTGTGGGCCACCACAACCTCCAGGATAAGAGTTTAAACTCCTTATCTTAGAAACCAGAATTTGTAACCATCTGGCTCCTGACTACTCCTCTAGTTTTGCCCCTGTCACTCCCTCATAGTCAATGTACTGTTAGTCACCTAAAAGCATTTTCAGTTTCCAAATTTGACAAGGTATCTCATGCTTCTGTGCTTGCTTTCCCTTACCTGTTTCTACTCCCTGGTATACCTTAACCCTGTTCACATTTTCATCCAACTAATAGCAGGTGGCTCCTCAAAATTCAACTAAGAAGTTAAGTTTTCATTTTCTATGAGAAACTTCCTAGAGGACATGTTTAGTTTGACTTTTTATCTCCAACATTTAGTCCAGTGCCCAGTATAGAGCAAGCGTTGAATACATGTTTGTAATACAAATAAGTTAAAAACTTACAGACTTTGGACAAAAGTGCCTGGGTTGGTTGTCGCTCCACTTTTTCAGGAATTCTGGGTAATAAATACTCCCCCTGCTTTTCAGCCAACACAGGTCTCTACCCATGCTCTTCTGATGATTCTCTCAGCAAAGTGTATCTGGGTTTATGGACCACAGGTCAACAGGAGTGAACCAGTCAGCTCTGACAGTTGGCACTGCTACTGGGTACCAGTGCAGATAGAAGGAGCCCGAGTAAGCACAGGACAGTGAAAACAGATTCCTGGAATCTTCAAGGAGCACAATCAATGCTCCCTTGCTTTATTATGGAAAATTCAAAAATCAAGGACTGATCTTTTGGAGTCTAGAATTACAGTCCATACCATGAGGTCTTTGCTGATATCAGCAGCTCACACTTAATCACTTTCTTGACCCTCTAGAACAATTCTTGATTTCTGTCATTTATTTTAATACCTTACTACATTTTATGTAACTCTTTACCTATTGTGTAGTTTCCCACATTTACATGTAACCATTTTGTAGGCAAAAACAAAAACCCACACAAAATAACATGGCATATTTCTCCATTTGAGAAGTACCAGAAACCTGAGAAGGTTAAATATTTTCAGTTTTTCTAAGAAAGAAGGGATGATTCTATAATTTATAAACTTATTGTGTCTAAAGTAAAAAAAAATCTAGCAAAAAATTATTAAAAGGTGATTTTTGAGTATATAAAAGGGTGAATTTGTAATTACCAGAAGCCACTTGCATTCATGGAGGACAAATTATGCTAAATGAACATAACTGTCTTTTCTAAATGGTAAACTGAATTATAATAACAATTCATATCAATCTGAGATTTTATAATACAAAGCACTTTATACAGATAATTCTCAGGTACCATAGCATTGTGGAAAGATAATATATTTTTAAGGAAAACAGATGCGAGTTTGAATTTTGGTGCTACTTTACTTAATTGAGCCTCTTTTGTTTAACTGTATATTTAAAACATATACAAAGATAATCTGTATTCCAGTCCAGTTACTGAAATAAGCAACATCTGCATTTTATGGAGAATTTATTTTAATTATCACCATTCTTAAGGTGATAAATGGTGAGGAATATAATAGTGTTGTAATGATAAAAGGTGAGGAATGTAATAGTGTTGTCTTTTTTGCATATGGGAAAATCAAGGGTAAGTTTAAGTAGTTTTTCACATGACATCCAGCAAGTGTGTTAAGGAACAAAGATTTGAACCCCTGTTCTCAGCTATACATTTTCCCCTGTGCCACAGAGGAGGGAGATAACTTCATTTCATCATTTTGCAAGCATGGAGTATATAAAATGGAAAAGAACTGAGACCTGGATTACAATACAGAAAGTTTCTAGGCATTTAACTGATTAGACCTTCATAATGTTGATCAAAATCCACCTCTTTGGGGGTGAGGTGCACTCTTTCATCCTACAGAGCTCTGACTTGGCCTATCCAACAATTTAATTGAATTAAATAAAGGACATTCTGATTAAATTTGTAAACAGAGAATGCAGGAAGTAGGTAATATGCCAGATATAAAAATCTGGACTTATTTTAAAAGAAATGGTAAGAAGAATGAGTCAAAATAATAAAACCAGTTTTACCAGAGATGAAGAAAAAAAATCCTGTATTTATGATTTAAAAATTAAACATACTTCAAGAGCATATATACTGATATTGGAATGATAGACAGAAGGTTAGCATGGCTCCTGTGCAAGAATGACACATAAATTTGCGACGTGTTCCATGTTTTTTCCTTTTAAAATTAAACTTCATGAGTATGATACAAGAGAGACATGGTTTAACAGCAGTTAAATCTGAAAACAACTCTATGATTTAAGTTGACTACAGGTTCAATATGAATCAGTAATATGATAAACCGACCACTTAATCTTTGGTCGCATTCAAAGAAATTCAGCATCATACACAATGATGACAATGGTTTCAAACTGTTCTGGGCTGGTCAGTCTTCACCTGGAATTTCACATTTAAATCCAAACACCATATTTTGAAAAGAGCCTTGACAAACTAAAGGTCATCTGGGAAACATTCCCAGGATGGTAAAAAGCAAGAAATGCTTTGGAGATACTGGAGAAGTATACACCAGAGGAAAGAACACACCTGGGAAACAGAATGAAGGATCCAACTGGAAGAAAGATTTGATTTAGTCTGTGTAGATCCAAATAGTGGGCAAAAGACCATGGGAGGGAGACATCTCTCAGGACAAATGGATAGAGTGAATGTTAATGAAGTCTACTGTTTACCAAGCACAGAGTTAATATGTATCTTAATATACTTTATTTCTCACAAAACTCCTTTAGGTAGCAAGCACTGCTACCACTATTTACAGATAAAGACATTTCTAGCTTAAAAGATTAAAATAACTTGCCCAATGTCCTAAAACTAGTAAGTTTCTAATCAGAGATGCATCCTAACAACCCTAAGTTGTAGATATTATTTCAGTTAGAGTCTGAATTAACAACTTTGCTAAAGGTCAAACATGATTACATGTCGGAACTGGCTTAATAAGCACTTAACTTGTACCAGGACCTGGGCAGTATATTTCACAAGTATAGTTTATTTTAACACAACAATGGTGTGTGATGGGTATTATTATTCCCTTCTTATAGATAAGGACATTGAGGCATAGATAGATAAAGCAACTTGCTCAAGATCATAAGTGACGGAGATGGGATTAAAACCCAGGTCTATGTGGCTTAACCATTGTGCTATGGTGCCTCTCCTAGAGAAGCAGAAAGAATTTTCTACCAACTAAAGCTCTCTAAAAATGCTTGAAGAGGCAGCTATGTCTTCATCACTGAAATGGTCCAAGAAGAGGCTGGTGGGCCCTGTGTGAGGGTAGAGCTATGATGAGATACCTAGAAACTCCAAGCCTTTATGATTCTGTCAAATTTGTTTTTCAGATTAATTTTTTCACAGGGTGTGCTAAGTACCAAATAGGTGCTTGGTGACTAGCTGTTGACCTGAATGGAAGTCCTCTCTCTAGAAGGGAACCTCCAAGGGCCTTGCTGTGGGAGTTGTGGCTTTGCAAGTGAACTTTCTAGCTATTTGTGTCAAGGCTGAATTACAGGGAGGCAGGCTTCCCAGCACAGCTAGCAATTAGAGTCCAACCCACAAATTTATACACTGGACTGGCTGCTTGCGTGGGAAGGAGAAGGAAGGAGGCACTTTCAAGGGATAAAGTAGAGGTAGCCATAGGCAGCAGCCCTGTGAGTTGTGGCCACAAGACAGCCTGAACAGCTGGCCTCAGTCTTGACTTGGATTAAGATGTTTATTCTGCTTTGCCTTCCAGGCCTCTCCCTTCCTGCCCCAAGGGCTGTCCACTCGAGTGTCTGAAGAGGTGATTAATTAGACACAGACTCTTAGAACCTGCCAAGAAGTGTTCTCAGACTAAAATTCACATTGGGGGTGAAATATACCCTCCCAGTGGTACTATATAGAAATCCCCTCTCTTTGCTGACTTCTATAGTTGAAAGGTCCTGATCCATGAGAAAATCTGAATTAAAAGCATGCCATGCTGAGCTTTTGCCTGAGCAAAGATTTAACTGGCACTGTGAAATGGTAATGTAAGGAGAGCATGCAACCCAAGTCTTGATTGGGGGTTTCCTGGGAGCAAGTTTTCTCAGAGGAATATGCATGGATTGTATATTTGGTTTTTAGAGAGTGGGTAAAAAGTCCTCTTGCTCAATGCCCACTCCACTGGTTTATCAGAAATACCCAAATTATCACTTCCTTGCATTAAAACAGTGGTTTGCAAACATTTTGGTCTCAAATCTCATTTATACTCTTAAAAATAATGGAGGATTCCAAAGAGCTTTTGCTTGTGTGAATTATACCTTTCAATATTTACTATATTGGAAATTAAAACAGAAAATTTTTAAATTTCAATTCTTTAATTCCTTTTAAAATAACAATATATCATCATATATTAACATAATATTTTTCTGAAAAAATAAATATATTTTCTAAATAAAAAATATTTGGTTGAGAAGACTGTTACTGTTTTATGTTTTTGCAAATCTCTTTAATGTCTGGCTTAATAGAAGGCAGATGGATTCTAAGATCTGCTTCTGCTTTCAATCTGTTGTGATATGTTATTTAGGTTGAAGGTTATGAAGAAAATCCCACCTCACACAGTATGTAATTAGGCAAGGAGGAGTATTTCAACAGACTTTTTAGATAACTGTGGTGATTTTTTTAGTACACCAAAACAGGTTAGTTGTAGTATGGAACCTGATCCCATATCAATGAACTCTTCATACTCTATTACATTAAAATCCACTCATCTGTCCTGCACTTTGAATGGATCTTTTATCCATGCATGGTTCTGTAATATTATACATTAATCATTTAGGAAATATCAATTCACTGAGTTATACAGATCTTCCAAATGTTGATACATTTCATTATACAATATAAAAAAATCTCACATCTATTAATACCACCCCTGATCTTATGAGAAAAATATTTAAGTATTGGAAACTTGTCAAGCTCATGGTGGCAGGTAAAATTTTTTTTAAGTTCTAATTTTCACTGAAAGCTCAAATTTGATCATTGAAATCAGATAGCATCAGCTGTTTTCCTTGAAATGACAGACTCACTTTGTTCATTTTTGAGAAAATGTCTGCCAGATACTCAAGTCTGAATAACCAGTTTGTCAGTTAATTTTTCAAGAAAAGATGGTGTTCCATGGCAAAAGTGGCTGGTTTAGTTCACAGTTCAAAACAAATCTCACAAATGCTTTTTCTTCAGAATTTGGTATGCTTCAAAAATGTTTTATGTGTGCTTCTCATTTTGTCACAGAAAAATTTAAAAATATGTGTACTTGAGGCACCTGAGTAGCACAGTCAGTTAAGTGTCTCACTCTTGGTTTCAGTTCAGGTCATGGTCTCAGGGTCATGGGATCAAGCCCTGTGTTGGGCTGTGTGTTCAGTGTTGAGTCTGCTAAAGTTCCAATCTCTTCCTCTCCCTCTGCCTCCCTCTGCATGTACTCTCTCTCTCAAATAAACAAATAAATTTAAAAAAATAGTGTACTCAAGGGTTGGGATTTTAATAAAATTAGTAATACAGCTTCATCACAGAAAATCTTAAGAAAACTTCCTTTTTGTTTTTCCCATGAATGTGTGGTGTGGAAGTATGCAATGATAGTTGGGTATCCTGCCTTGATTTGTTCTAAAGTGGCAGCAGCTATGTCCACAATTGTTCCTGCACCATCAGTGCACATGTTAACTTAGTGCAAATGTTAACTTAGTGAGAATGACAGATGACATCTTAGCATTACTATGAAAATAGTTGTGACTTTGAAGACCTCTTAAAAAGTTTCTTTCTTTTTTTTTTTTTAATTTATTTATTAGAGAGAGAGCTCAGGCAGACAGAGTGGTAGACAGAGGCAGAGAGAGAAGCAGACTCCCTGCCAAGCAAGGAGCCTGATGTGGGACTTGATCCCAGAGTCCTGGGATGGAGCTCCGCATTGGGCTCTCTGCTCAGTGGGAAGCCTGTTTCCTCCTCTCTCTCTACCTGCCTCTCTGCCTACTTGTGATCCCTCTCTCTCTGTCAAATAAATAAATAAAATCTTAAAAAAAAAAAAGTTTCTTAAGGAGCCCAGCAGCCATGAACTGCACTTTGAGAACTGTTGGGATAAAGTGTTGAAAGACCTTATTAAAATGCAAGTGTCTTCTGGGAAGGATGAGTGAAAAAATAAATTCTTGGCAGTCACTTTCAGCTTTGTGTGGAGGCAGAGAAGTTCAACAAGTATGGCCTTCAACTTCAGGAGTTAGATAAACCTGGGATAGGATGCCAGATCCCACACTTACTAGCTCTGTAAGCCATGTAACTTTTAAGGTTTTGGTTTTTTACCTGTAAATGTAAATAATCCTAAACCTTAACATTTGCTATAAGGATTTAATATGATAAGTAAGTACCTAAAGCATAGTACATATGTAATAACTGTTAACTCGTCTTATAGTTTATGTTCTTATAAACTAGAAAGAATGAGATAAAAGATGGCTAAGTTCTTAATGGGAACAGGGAACAGAAAGCTGCCTGAAAGCTGGGTAGGAAATTGCTAAGTATCCACTAAGATTAGCCATCTGGGGGTGGGGCATGGAAAGAGGTGAAGAAGGGACTAAAGACAGCCTTCACTTTCTCATTCATCTATTCAAAAAATATATGATGATAATCTACTGCATGCCAGGCTCCAATTTTGCACTAAGAAAAGCCACAAAGAAATGTGGGCTGTATATACAACTGGTATAGTGGCCAGGATGTGGGATTCATGTCAGGAGACCCAGCTTTTGGTTCCAGTTTTGTATTAGCTGTGTTACCTAGGGCATGCCCTTTAAACCCTCTCAAATTTGGTTTTCCTCTTTAAAAAATGGGAAAGATAATGAATGCTTTACTGTGATGTTTGAAAGAATAAATGTTAAAATGTGGTTAAAGCAGTCTTTAATTATTTTGGTGCATGTGGTTCTTGAAGTGATTCACCTTTTAAGGTCTTAAAAATCAGCCTCATATAGATGAAGGAATCCCTCTATCCCAGGTTTCTATGACTCTAAGTAAGAATAATAACGCTTGCTTACTTTTGAGGGGTCTTAGTACATACAGTGTCAGTATGGTTTTGTGTGGCCCATGGTGAGGTGCTCAATGAATGGCAGTTATTATTTATGATTTCATAGTGAAACATATACACCTTCCATAAAAGCTGACACATAACAGTCCAAGAAAATAAATGGCAGAGAGAAAATTTTATAATGATGCTGCATTAAAAAAAAACACATCAGCAAGCATTTAATATTGATAGAATGGAAGGTCTGATTATTGTGTGGAGACTCATTCTGTGACCAAACCATGGTGAGAGCATCTTCTTGTTTTCCTGCCTCCATTCTCAAGATCTAACTTCCAATCTTTAAATAGTATTGGAAGCAAGAGACATGAATAAATGATAAATTATGCCAGCCTAAGCAGGTGATTAGACAGAACCTTAGTGGGGGCTAAGAAGTGGAATTTGGGAGAAACAAAGGAATTGAAAGGATTAAGAAAGCATGGAAGCAGATGAACTAGTGCCCAAGAAGGGATGTTAGGGGTCTCTACTCGTATTAGTGATGCTAACTGGAGCACCCCAGAAGCCCACAGCTAATAACGCAGGCTTTTAGATGAACTGAAAGATGACAAGAATATTATAGAGAAGTCTTCTCTACTCTCTAGCCCATACTAAAATGTATATAAGATAGGGAATACCACCACACTCAAAGACTGAATGTTCTCCTAGATTTTTCATGGAAGTTTGACAAACTAGCAGTTAATCCACTTGGTTGTGGGCTGTATTTTATAATATTTTAAGATAAATATTTTTTAAAAGATTTTATTTATTTATTTGACAGACAGATCACAAGCAGGCAGAGAGGCAGGCAGAGAGAGAGGAGGAAGCAGGCTCCCTGCCAAGCAGAGAGCCAGATGTGGGGCTTGATCCCAGGACCCTGAGATCATGACCCGAGCTGAAGGCAGAGGCCTTAACCCACTGAGCTACCCAGGTGCCCCTTAAGATAAATATTTATATAATATTTACTAAGTGCCAGGAACTATTATAAGTACTCACATATATTATTTTAATCCACATAAATTAGAGTACCCATTTTATAGATAGAGAAACAAGCAAAGTAACTTGCCTAAAGTATTCCATCAGTAAGGAGCAGATTCTCAGAATCTAAAGAATCTAATCTGCTAAAGAATCAAGCTCCAGAGTTCAGGTTTTTAACCATACAGCTCTACCATTATAAAGGGAGTAAACTTTGACTCCGATTATTTTGGTGCTGTTAACAGTACTCAGGGATCATGTGATGATAGTAGAGGAGGAAGTGGCCCATTGTTGAGATGATCTTTGCACTACAGGGTAAGATTTGCAGACTAAACAATGGGACTACTATTCCTCCTTAAAATGAAAAGTAGTATATATATTTTTTAAAAAGCTTTTATTTATTTATTTGACAGACAGAGATCACAAGTAGGCAGAGAGGCAGGCAGAGAGAGAGAGGAAGGGAAGCAGGCTCCCTGCTGAGCAGAGAGCCAGATGTAGGGCTCGATCCCAGGACCCTGGGATCATGACCCGAGCCGAAGGCAGAGGCTTTAACCCACTGAACCACCCAGGCACCCCAAAAGTAGTATATTTTAACTCCCAGTTTAACCTGCTGATGGATCATCTCAATTCTGTACGAGGGCAGTTCAGAGGAATAGGAAAATAAGAGAGCTTATTAATGTCTCCTTCTTCTATCCAAGCCTTATCCTTAATTCCTCATCTTTCCCCCCAAACTCCCTGCAGATCTTAACTAAACTTTCAAAGTTGCCCCTAGGAATGAATAGAGCCTAAACCTTCAGGAGCCATTCATCTACCTGAAAAGAAACTGCTGGAGGTTGGTAGGAAGAGAGATGTTAATTACATTTCCTCAGAAGCTGCTCAGCATAAAATGAATTTTTGGAAGAGATCTGAAACTACTGTTCAAATGATTCTGTGTAACCAAATAGTCTCTAGAAGCCCCATTTATCATATTTGGTTCTCAAAGTATTCCTTTGTCCAAGTGTACCATCCAGGAAGTGATGTAGGCTCTCCATCAGACTCTAGTTAACCAGGTGCTGCAGCTGCCTGCTCACCTGGCCCGGCCAGTGGGCTTAAAAAGGGAGAAACAGCCCATGAGGATCGTCTCACCTTGAATTAGGTACCTTCCAACCAAACGAAAACAGCTTCTCAATTCTGGATATAAGTTAGAATCACTTGGAGCACATTTTAAAAATATATCTGGACCCCCTGTTCCTACACAGTCCAGTTCAAACAGACTCCCTGAAAAGGGGCCTACATATGATTATTTTATGAAAGTTCTACATGAGCTTATGATGCCAGGGTTGATTGTCACTTTTAGGGACACTTAAAATTTCTTCTGCACAGCGAGCATAATATTTGTGACTTCCTGGTAGAAGAGGAAGAGTTATATCAGTAGCATTAAAAGAGCCCAGGTTTTGGAGTTCTGGGTTCAAATTCTGGTTCAAATAATCATTGATTCTGTACAATTTGAGGCAGCATATTTGTTGGGCATTAAGTAGCACAACAGAGATAGATTAGATACAGGGTCTACCTTGAAGTGACAGAGGCCTAGGGTTGAGTCCAGGTTCTTCCAGTCAATAGCTAAGTGACATCACATCTATATTTCTTCATCTGTAGAATGGGTATATTAAAGCCTTCTTTGCAGGGGAGTGTGGCTTGAGATTAAAAATTCTGTAAGTAAACCATTTAGTACAGGGTTGGGCATATGGTAGCTATTATTATAAGGACTTTAGAATCTCTCCCATACACTCCCCCCACTGTAACCTACTATCAGGCCAAACCAGACCTGTGAGGGCTGAGATTTCTAAGAAGTGGTTGAGGGTAGGCCAAGCCATATCTGAGAGGCCTTATAGAACATTATAATTATTGTGACCATTATGCTAATTTATGAAGAATACGGAGAGTCCAATTTATACTTTGAGAAGGCCACTCTGGCTGCTGTGTGAAGAACAGGTTGGAGATGGATAAGAATGGAAGAAGGAGACTGGTTAGGAGGTTATTGCAGTAGCCCTGGTAAAAGATACCAGAGATTTAGAGTAGTGAAGTGGCAAGAGGTATGAAGAGACATAATCTATTGAGGCTAGCTTTGAAAGGAGCAGGAAGAAGGCTTGTGTATCCATTGGACATGGAGGGTATAAGAGGAAAGTTCAGCACATCTCTCGGGTTTCTGATTTCAAGTCCAAGGTAGATTATGGGCCCAATTATAAAGATGGTAGAAGGCTGGAGAAGGATTTTGGAGGATAACTGAAAGTTGAATTTTGGCCATGTGACTTTAAGATTCATATGTGTCATTTAATTTGAAAAAACATAGAGATGGTTAAGTATATGGGTGTGAAGTTCAAAGGCAAGACCAGACAAGTCATAGTACAGCTATGACTCAGCTATCATCTTCATTAAAATGGTATGGTTTCGTGAGAATGGCCAAGATCACCTAGATGAGAATATAAAGTGAAAACAGAAATAAAAGAAAAGGAATACAGAAAGAATCCCTCTAGGACACTAAAGGAAGACTGCTGTGTTTCATATTAGAGTATACCCTCCTTGAGACCAGGAATATGCCTTAATCACTCCTGGGTTCCTAGTACCTGATACATATTAGGGCCTCACTAAAGATTAAATGAATCAATAAGCAAATCAATGAAGTAGATGATGTCCCAAGCAGTATCTCTGACTCTGATATTCCAGATTCCTCATGCACCTGTGTTCTGTGAAGTAGGAGTTCTAAGTTTTAGAAAGCAAGCCCAGGCCCTAGGAAATATGAGGATTCCTAATCGTCCAGAGAATTCTTACTGCTGTGTGTCTATGGCTATCACTGTCTTTTGCCTGAGGAAGCTGTTTGATATTCAGGCCTCCACACAAACAGGTATTTAAGGTATTAAGAACAAAAATGGTTTAGCTTAATTACATGCTTTCAACCTATTGGTTCTATTTAATAAGGTTCATCTCCTGAGACACTTTAATAAAGATGCAAAATAATCCTCTCTGAAAGGGACTGACATTTCCACAGAAACCAAGATAGGACCAGTTCATCTCTGATAGCTGTCACCCCTGCATCTCCCTGGTAACCTCTTCATGACTTCTCTGAGCCATTGCCTCTTTCCTCTTTAAAATTTCTTTAAAATTCAGTGAACTCTCCCATTACTCTTGTGCAGCTCTGTCTCCCAAAAGGGAAAGACAAAGAAGCAATTCCTCTTTCAGATTTCCTTTAAAAAAATCGACCAGCCACCTGGTTTAGATTTGCCAATAATGGTATGTCAAAGACCCAAAAGGAAGCTGTTGAGGCACCCTGCAAAAAAATTAAAATTTAGAAGAGAAATGTTCTACCTGGTTTCTTTTTCTCCTACCTCTCAGAATGGGAGGAGTGGGAGAAGAGTGCAGGGGTTAAGAACACTGCCTTTTAAGCCAGGGAGTTGACAACTCCCTCTCCTGCTTCTTAGCTGTGTCTCCTTTAGCATACTGTTTTGCCGCTCTATACCTTTATCTCTTCATCTACATAATGGGGAGAATAAAGTCATCTATAGTCTAGGGCTTTAGGGAGGAAGAAATAAGATAATAGATATAATGCATTTAGCACAGTACCTGGCCCAAAGTAAGTACCTAGGAAATATGCACAACTGTACCTGAAAGAAACCTAGGCTCCTCTGTCCTTCAAGCCATCAATTATGAATGCAATTTCAAATTAGCATTCTAGGGAACTCCAAAACTGTCTACAGAAATGATGACTGCTAGACCAAAACTGGGGCTTTCCCAAGTTGTTATTATCATTCTGGATCTCTCTGATTGCTTTCTTATGCTTTAAGAAGCCCAAGTCACATCTTGACATCCATAAGCAATCAAATGTAGATTTAAAAGTATGCATGTGACATTAATATAACTTTCCCCATATACACAGAGAGAAGAAAACATGTCCATCACTCAGAATGGGAGTCTTGTGCCCAGGGTATCTGCATTCCATCCGTGGTGCAGAATATTTGCTGGAGTAACAACTAAGGATTCTACTGGTGCATGCATATGTAAATTAAATCTCTAGCTGGCTGGAACACCTTAAGGGAGAAGAAATAACAGGCATCATGTTATTCATGTCTGGCATTTATATTACATAGAGGGCCTATCTAGGCACCATTGTGGAACTCTAACAGGTACAGTTTTTACATAATAAAGGTATTTTCTCAGACCTCACATATCCCATCTGGGAGATCTACCCCAGAAGAAATATCAACAAGTAAACTTGTTTAATGAGCACATCTAGGAGACAGAAGAAGGGGTATAAAGGGCCCTTTTAGGAAGATTATTTTGTTGTTTAGGAAAGTATTCTGATAAATAGCTTTGGTGTGGAAGACCCTGTGGGCATAGCTTGCTAGGAGAGAGCTCTGCATAAGTAATGAGCAGAAATCTGAGTATTGTTAGGAAAAAAAAAAAAAGAAAAGGAAATGGGGAGAGTAATGAAGAGAGGAGGGCTAGAGCAATATGTTAGAAGACATAATCCAAAGAAAAAGGGGGCAAAAAATAAATTCTCAGTGGCATAATGGATAAGAGATTTAAAGAACTGTATTATCAAAGATTTACTTTCAAATCATGTTTAACAGTGAAAATTGCCTCTATCACCACCATAAGTAAACTCTGTCATGCACCCAGATACTACATGTGTGTGGTTTTAAAGGTTCAAGAGGATAAGCTTATGTCAAGATCATGGTAGAGAGTTAAGAAAATCCAAGACAAAGAAACATGAGTAAGATAGAGTTCTTTGGACCTAGAAAGTCAAAGCCAGAGGTTACCTTAAGAACATAAATTGCCAGGAATTCACAGAAACCTTGGGTTGGGCCCTGGATTTCCCACAGGATGTGGGATAGAAGGCTCTAGCCAATTTTATTTAAATCTCAAAGGACAGACTGTCCCGAATTGACATCTGGTTTATATGACGAATAATGGAAGTTACTAGACATATCTGGTCTGCAATGGAAGATATCAAGTAGATATGAGCTGTATTGCAGTGTCTGAAAGAAGATTCAGGCAAAATAATACAAAATTTAAAACAAACAAACTTATTCCATCAACTTCCAGAGGGCAGAATCAGAGCTAATGCCCTAAATTTACAGATAATTTGCCTTAAGGTTAAAAAAGTAAAAAAAAAAAAGAATTTTCTAAGAATAAGGATTTTTCAACAACAAAATGATTGGCTTATGAAAATGGTGAATTTGTTGCTTTTTCTCTTTGGTGATTTCTTAAGAAAGGATTTCTTAAATGAGTCAGATTGGTTTAGATGACTTCTAAAGTCCTTCTTTAAATGTAATACTTATATGCTTACATTTTCACAAATATTTATTGGGTACCAATACTGTACCTGACACTGTGTTAAGCACTTAGATACTATAATGATCAAAATAACCCACCAAGTGGAAAAATAGTTCATTGGATCTATCATTCTATGACTTGTTTCTACCTTTGTAGGCAACTAATAATACTGAATGCCTATACAAGCCAGGTATATTATATAATTTCCTTATCCAATCATCCCATCAAGACTAATTACTATTTACCACTTTGCAGGTGGAAAGTATACAGTCTGAGAGGTTAGTAAGATCTTACTCAATATGGGGCTTTGGATGATTAAACTTTTTTTGCTTCTGTTTCTTCATGGTTATAATAATAACATTTAGTGCTTACAGTGCACAAATCATAGTGAGTTAAAACATGCAAAGTGCTTAGTAATTCATTTAGTGATTATAATAGTTTTATACCTGTCATTATTGTATAGTGTTCAATAATGGGTCTGAAAGTGGAACACAGGTCTGCTGTTTTCAGGAGGCCTTGGCCTCACATACATGGGCCAAGATGGAGCAGTGAAGGGATCTCAGTGTCCTTTTATTTCTCTTGACCAAGAAACCAAAGCCATTAGAGCCCCTGGATAAGGAAGGACAGGCAACTGAATCTCCAAACTGATAACATCTCATTTCAACTGTTACTGAACTCAGCAGTCACTCCTGTCAATCAGGAACTTTTAAAACAAATACATCAGAGGATGAAATTAAATTACCCAATAGGCTTCATGACCTTTTGTTCATTCTACATTTTAAGAAATTAATGCACTTTGTTGTCTCTCCTACTTACCATGTAATCTTATAGAGGGTTAAGTAGATGAAGACTAGAAAGGCCAATGAGCTTATTATCCAGCAAGATATTGAATAAAACATTTTTATTTAATCTTGTTTTATTTTTATCTTATCTATCCCTTCTATAATCAATGGATAACTTGTTGAAATGTTTAAGAAACATGAATGGATTCTAACAATTCTTTAATGATTTCTATATCTTTCTGATTATCTTAGTTACAAGGTAAACCTGGAATGGAAAAATATTTTCTTTCCATTTACATAGTTTGAAATTCTCAATAATGTGCTAATTATATGATTATTTCCCCTCCTGCTGGAGAGATTTAACAGTTGCTGCATTGGTGCAACAATTAGTAAGACATTGTTCTTGCCAATGACACAATGATAATAGCTATTTTACATTGAGAGCTCATTATATGCCAAATAGTCTGATTAATATTTTATTAATGTATCATTTGGGTCTTATGACAAAAACGTAAGATCAATACTTAGGGACTCTACAGATGAAGAAATCAAGTCTTGAGCAGCAGTGGATTAGGTGGTTTAAGCTGCTATTCTGGCTGAAGACAATTTTAAAAGTTCTAGAAAAGGTATGTAAAACATCTTCCTCTAAAAGCATTACAGAGCAAGCAACTTAGAGTGGAATTATTAGGGAAAGACCTGGGTGAAAATAAACATTCAGAAAAGGGAAGCTACATTCCACTTCAACTCAGAGGATATTTACTAATATTACTAATGCCTATTAATGCAGAAGAAGTAGATAAGAGGCTATGCAGTGCTTTTCACAGCATCATACAGGTTTAAGGAGATAAAAGTTGAAATCTGGGGCTTGCCAAATTTAGGGGTCCTAAGAAAACATGCTACATTAAGGACTAGAACCTGGAAGAACTAGATTCTAGAAGTAATGAAGAAATCACATCCATATGAAATAGTTTTAATTCATCTGAGTGGCCAACAAAAATTTCAAGCCCTGAATTTTGATTCAGATGACCTTGTGTTGCTAATGACCCCAGTTATCTAGAAAAAGCAAATCAGAACTCTTTCTTGACTAAGATAAGAGCATAATATCCATCAAATTATTTTTAAAAATGAATTTTCATATACAATAGCCAGTACATAATCAACAAAAACCAGGCTAACAGGAGATAAGACAATATATAAGAAAACCAATAAAAATAACTTAAGTTGAAAAGTGCTCCAAATAGTGGAAATTCTAGACATAACTTATGAAAACAATTAGCTTATTATTCTCACAAATACAAAAGTTTAACTTAGTATTTTTAGCAAAGAAGTAGAAACTATTAAATCTAGTTTTGCAGATTTAGAAAATAACCAGAAATTCTAGAATTAAAAAGGAACTCACTGGCTGGATTCAACAGTTTATTAAATAGACCTGAAGAAAGAGTAACTAGAAGAGAGGTCAGAAGAAACTGTTCAGGAAATATCATAGAAGAAAAATGTATATAAAACAGAGTAGATCAGGTAGAATCCCAGAGGATACATTGAGGAGGTCTAACATATCTGTAACTGGAGCACTGGAAGAGAAAAGAGAAGGTGGAAGAAGGGATGATGACTGAGAGTGGCTCAAAATTGATGAGAATATTGACCTACTGATTTGAGATAACCTAATAAATCCCAAGCATAACATAAAAATAAACCCACACTTAAAAACATCATATTGAAAATTTTTAAAAGGAAATATTCTTAAAGTAGCTAAAGGAAAATGCAGATAACCTTCAAAGGAGTAACAATAAGAATGACAGCTGACACTCCACATCAATAGTGAAAGCCAGCAGACAGCAGAATGACAGCCTTTTATTTACTTTTTTAAAAAAAGATTTTATTTATTTATTTGTCAGAGAGATAGAGTACAGGCAGGCAGAGTGGCAGGCAGAGGCAGGGGGAGAAGCAGGCTCCCTGCGGATCAAGGAGCCCGATGTAGGACTCGATCCCAGGATGCTGGGATCACGACCTGAGCGGAAGGCAGCCACTTAACCAACTGAGCCACCCAGGCATCCCCCCCCTTTTTTTAAAGATTTTATTTATTTAGGCTTTTACTTACTTTAAGAAAACAATTGTCAACAAAAAAATATTCTTCAATAATAAAGGGGAGGGAAGAATTCTGGGAATATAGCTGCAGTGGTAGCAATGGTTGTTCTTTAATCTCTCTGAATCACCCTGTAAAAATTATCCAGAGCAACTAAGATTGAAAAACCAAGAGACCAAGAATAATATCTACAACAAAAATAGAGACTAAGGTACCTCCACCAATCCAAACACAAGTGATTTGGATAAATCATTGGACAGCAGCTACTGGACATGTGTAGTGTCAGCATGTATAGGAATGGGAGCAGAAGGAAGCAACAGGGCATTTATTGTCATGAAATAAGAACCACAAAATCCTGGACAGTTATTCTCTGAAAATTGTAAGAGTTCAAACTGAGATTGAGAAGCCAAAACTGGGAGGAATTTTTTACACTGCTATTTACAATGGAGGGCAAGGGATCTATAAGAAGATATGAATGGCTGAAGCACCCAGAGCCCTACAAATTCTCAAAACTAAACTGCTTAAGTTTTCTTCCAGCATGAAATCTTCCACTGTAGGAAAAGGTTTGGAAAAGAGTTAAAGTTGAGTAGGACAGGGTCTGTAGGGGCAAAGAAAAGAAAAGAGCCAGATAAAAGTGGAGAAGGGGAAAAATGCAAGGAAGTTTCATAAAATATGAGGTTATATTTTTTAACACTTTACAAAAACAACAGAAAGAGAAACTCTTGAGTAGCAAAGCTAGAAAAAATTATTCACCCTCGTTCCTGAAGGTCCAATAACACTAGTTCATTACCCATTGGAAGATATGATGAAAAAAAGAAAATGAGGAGCAGAATAACACCCCTACAGACAATGAAACTACACCAGAAACAATGATAAAGATTTTAACCCACAGATATAGACTGCAAAGCTAAAAGTGACTAAGAAAATCAACAAAAATATTTTTAAAAATAGCATACATAAGAAATAAAAAACTCAGAAGTGATAGAATTCAAGAAAGAAAAATAAAAGGAAAATAAATGTATTTCAGAAATGAAGCTTAAACTAGAAGGAACATACAAATAAACAAAATAAATTATGACTTGAGAAATAGAAAGTGAAAGGGAAAGAAAAAACTGAAATTAAGAGACTAAAATTAGCTGAGAGAAAATAAAAAATGAAGAAGATAGGCAAAGATATTTGAATACATAATCTCTAAAAAAAGTAAATCAAAGCAATGAGAATATTGAATTATAATTCAAGAAAACTTTGTGGAATTTGAAAAAAAATAAGATATGAAAGTACATATTGAAAGTACTCACTACATAGCCAGAAAAATTAAGCCAGAATAATGAACACCAAATACATTCTAGAAAAGACAATAGAACTTAGTAGAAATGGGAAAAATCATTTGGCTATCCAGACAAAATTACTAAGTCACTTATAAAGAAAAAAAAAATCATATAGCCATCTTATTTTTTAATAACTACACTTTATGCCAGAGGACAATGATGTAACATATATAAAATTCCCATGGAGGGAAATGTGGACTGATTATTTAGTCATTCACACTATCTTTCAAGAACAAAGATGTAAACAAACCCTGAACATTAAGAATATTTATCTCATTAGCACTTTTGGAGGAAAGCATTAGATAAAAGGCTTCAGACAACTAAAGTGAGTTGTCTAACATAATGTGAGAGTTACTGACATAATATAGTTACACTTAATGGATAACTGCTCTCATCAGAAAAAAAAGGCAACCAGGTATTATGTGCCTCCTGAGGAAAAGATTCAATACCATATATGAATAGTCTTACCAAATAATTGAATCTGTATTCAATAAATCCTTTAACTGCTAATTTGTGAGAAATAGAGGGAGAAAGGGACATGTTAAATGACACTCCAGGGATGCCATCAGCAAAACTAAGTTTACGGGGAAATTCTATAGGACAAATCAGGATAGCTTCAAAAATTAAAATGTAATAAAAAGAAGACCTGGAGAGAAATGATAGGTTAAAATAATTGAAAATCTTGTTACGTAGTTACCATGTATATAGACTTTATTAGGATTTCAATTCAAACAAAGTGGAAAAAAATTAAATGCAGTCATTTTCAGACCATGAAAAACAGAGAATGTGCTGCCAGTAGTTTTGCACTAAAGGAAATACTAAAAGATGCCATTAAGACAGAAGGAAAGTGAGATTCAGGAAGGAACAAGGAACAACTAAAATGATAAATATGAGAAATAATCTAAATGAAATGACTAAGCAAAATAAATTAACATGGTTGATACATATAAAAATCAATTACATTTCTAAACTCAAGTGGCAGCTTGAAAACAACTTTTATAAAAAGATACCATTCACAATAGTAAAACAAATTTCAAAAAACGAATTCATAGGAATGAATATAACAAAATTTGTGAAAAACTTCCAATAGAATATCATAAAATATTATGATAGAAATTTTAAAAGTCTTAAATAGACAGAGATATATCTTGATTATAAATTAGAAGACTCATTATTACAAAATGTTCAATCCTCTCTTCAGATTGGTTCTGCCTTCAAAAAATCCTAAAATCTTTTCTGTGAAATTTTTCAATATGATTTAAAAATATAAATAAAAATGTAAACATGCAAGAATAGCAAAGACAATTTAAATAGGGAAAACAAGGTGGGGAGACTTGCTATATTGGATATCAAGATTTATTAGAAAGTTACAAGAAGAAGGTAATATTTTATAAGTATCAGTTTCAACAAATAAACAATAATGTAAAATAGAAGCAGGTCTACACAATAAAGGGACACTTGATTATCCTAAAAATGTCACTGTAGAGAAGGGAAGGATGGCTTTTTCAGTAAATAGTGCTGGGATAATTAAGTAGCATATGGGAAAAAATAAATTTGACTCCTATCTTAACACCATAAACAAAAAGTCAATTCTAGGTGTATTACAGATGTAAATATGAAAAGCAAACAATAACAGATTATAATGGAAAAGATTATCTTTATGACTTTAGTTTGAGACAAAGTTCTAAATATGACATAAAAAAAGGACCAGGTTGATAAATTTGACCACATTCAAATTAAGAACTTCATTTCTTCAAGATGTACTACTAAGAAATAAAAAGGCATTCCACATGATAGAATATTGGCAATTCTATTAGTGACTCTATTAGTGAATAGATATTAGCAAACATAACCCAAAAGGAGTTTATATTCAGAAGATGCAAAGAATTCTTATAAATTGATAAAAATAATATAGACAATCCAGCAGAAACATAGGCAAAGAAAGAAAAGTTTAAAAGAAAAAAAAAAAGGAGGGATGCCTGGGTGGCTCAGTTGGTTAAGCAGCTGCCTTCGGCTCAGGTCATGATCCCAGCGTCCTGGAATGGAGTCCCACATTAGGCTCCTTGCTCAGCAGGGAGCCTGCTTCACCCTCTGCCTCTGCCTGCCACTCTGTCTGTCTGTGCTCGTTTGCTCTCTCTCCCTCTCTCTCTGACAAATAAATAAAATATTTTTTTTAAAAAAAGGAAAATGGAGCAGAGACTAACGGATCCTCGAAAAGGGGGAAATCTGGGGCCTCTGAGTCAGTTGGGGGTCCGACTCTTGACTTTGGCTCAGGTCATGATCTCAGGGTCATGGGATTGAGTCCCACATCGGGCTGCATGGAGCCTGTTTAAGATTCTAAAAGAAAAGAAAAAAAAAAAGAAGAGAAGAGGAGAGGAGAGGAAAGAGGGAGGGCAGGAGGGAGGGAGAGAAAGAGGAGAGACAGAAAGAGAGAAAAGCAAGCAAGCAAGCGAGCAAGCAGGAGGGAGGGAGAGAGAGAGGGAGGGAGGGAGATAGGGAGAAAGAAAGAGAGAAAAAGAGAAAGGGAAGGAAGGAAGAAAGGAAGGAAGGAAAGAAGGAAAGAAGAAAGGAAGGAAGGAAAGAGGAAGGGAAAAAATCCAAGTAATCCATAAACATAAATAAAGATACACATTCTATCAATAATCAATAAAAGGCAAATTAAAACCAAAATGAAATATTATCACACACGTAGTCATATAGTTGAAACTTAAAAAGATGAACAATATCAAGTGATGGGAATTCTCATACACTGCTGATAGAATTATAAGTAGGTACATTTTGGAAACACTTTTGCATTAGATACTAAATTTGAAGCTAAATCCAAGCCTGTGACCAGTAATACAGGATTCAGAAACAAGTACCTCAGAAGTAAAAGGCAAGAAGGTTCACAGCAGCATTACCTGTCTTGGCCCCAAACTGGGAATAACCCGACTGGCTATCACAAGTAGAATGGCTATATGAACTGTGGTATATGCATGCAATGGGACGTTGCACAATCACAAACATGAGTGAATTACAGCTACACACAATGAGGTGGCTGAACCACTCAAATATAATATTAAAAAAAAGAAGCCATGCACAAAGAATACATAATACAGATTTCCATTTAAACAACATTCAAACCAGGGCGGGGCGGGGAGGGGGGAGAAACTGCAGTATTTAGGAGTATTTTTTTTAAAGATTTTATTTATTTATTTGACACAGAGAGAGAGATCACAAGTAGGCAGAGAGGCAGGCAGAGAGAGAGAAGCAGGCTCCCCACTGAACAGAGAGCCCTATGCGGGGCTTGATCCCAGGACCCTGAGACCATGACCTGAGCTGAAGGCAGAGGCTTAACCCACTGAGCCACCCAGGCACCCCAGTATTTAGGAGTATTTACATGGTGAATCTGAAGAAATGAAAATAAGTTTTCACTATATAATTCAAATTATATATAAGTTAAATTATATAATTTATACAATACATATTATATAAATTATATAAATATATATTATATATTATAATATAGATTACATTATATATTATATAATCTATATTATATATTATAATATAGATTATATTATATATTATATAATCTATATTATATATTAATTATATATAATATATAAATTATATAATTTAAATTATATATAAATATAACTATATTTAGGTGAGGGGGATGAAGTGTGATGGGAAAAGGGCACAGAGAGGGCCTCTAAGGTCCTGATAAAGTTCTCTATCATGCCCTGATTGGTGTTCTCTATCATGCCCTGATGGGTGCATACATTTCATAAGAATTCATTAAACCATATATTTATGGTTTATACATTTTATCTGTTTTAAAAGAGGTTTTAAATGGATAGAAAACCAAGGATCAGAGATTTTAACTGAGTTTTCTAAGATGGGATACCCATCAACTTAAGACAGCCCTGGTCTCTTTGATCTCAAAACCTGTGCTTTCAAGCACTATCTATAAATTAGTTATCATCTAGTGAAGCACATCAGTTATACCTATAATATAAGAAATAAATAAACAGTGATATAAGAGAGGTAGAAAGAGAATCAAACCAAGGAAGAGATCATGTTCAGCTATTGGAGCAAGCTTCACAAAAGTGATGTAACCTGTAATAAATCCAAAAGACCATGGCTTTTGAGATTCTAAAATCTTCCAGGTCTAGATAGATGTAGTCATTTTGACCTAAAAGGGCAGATACGGTGCCAATGCTGTTTCTGGCAATCAGGACACACAGCCTCTCCAGCCCTCTCTGGAATGGAGAGGTCTCATTTCTAGAACAAAAGGCCTGAGGAACACCCATCTCAGACCTCAGTGCCCAAGGTCTTCACAGATAGGAAATCATAGCTGTTAGGAGTCAATTTTGAGGGATACACAGTCAGAAAAATTGTTCTCATTAAACAATAGCTTAATGAGTTTAATGAATGAGTCCATAAGGATTAAATTTCTCCTGCAATGTGCAGATGGGCTCAAAGAGCAAGAAAGAAAATTCATGCAAATAACCATCTCTAGGGAATTGCTCAAACCCTGTAGGACTAGAGGGAGGCGACTAGGAGTTTGATTCCATCTGAAAACAAATCTGCATGTCCCCATCCCAGCTCCCTTTCCACACCCCCTTCTCAGCCTGATCCCCCACCCTCAACCTCACGTTTCTTCACAGGAGCCCAAGTTTCTGCATCTTCCATTTGGCACACAGAGAAGTGACTCATAGCAATAAATATCAAGAAGAAAGGAGCCTTCATGAATAAAAGGGAAGGAGTGGGGCTGGCATGAAGCACTCAACTCCCCTTCCTATAAAGTAAATAAATAAAGCAATGCCAACAACTGAAAAGTGATGTGCCTCCTTTCTACACTCCCTGTCACATGCCCTGGTGTCTTCATGGCATCTGACAGCATGACAAGGCAAAGTCATTCACTAGTTCCTGTCTCTCTGCAAAGGCAGAGACTTGGTATAACTTTCAGAAACTTCCTCGATGTGCCCCAAACCTGGCACAGCCGGCCTAGCTCCTGTGAAAAGAAACATTGCCTGAAAGTTCCACAATGCAGCTAAGGTAGTGGGTTCTATATTGATTTTCCTCTAGTCCTCATATCTCTGTGTACTTCTGGGTCTGCTTATATCTTGAGTAGCCTTTGCAATTCTTTTCAAATTATAGAGCCTTTAAGAAGGGACAATTCTAGCAGATTTGCTGACAGGTCATACACACATGACCTAGGCCCAGGGCCCACTCAGGAAGCAGTCTAGCAGGAGAGAGGGCCTCAATAATACAAGAATGCCATTTAGAGGAATTAGTATTACAATGGAGGGAGATTAAAAAGTACTAGGGGGATGGATAAATTCCAGCTGGGAGAAAAGGGGAGGTATCCTAGAAGAGATGTCATCTGAAATGGATTTTGAGGGATGATTTGGTATATACAAAGAACACTGGGGAAGGACCACTCAGACAGAGACACAGAATATGTGAAGACAAGGGGTACTAATATTAATCCTAATTCTAATCCCCATTCCAATTGGCATTGCTAATCCTAATATTCCACTTACTGAGGATTACTCTGAGTGAGGTTCTGTACAACATTCTTTAATTGTTTCACTTAAATCCTATAAAAACTTTACAAAGTAGAAATCATTATTATCATCCCCATTTACAGATAATGGCCTGTGATTGAAGAAAATCAATACTGCTGGTACTTGAGGGAACCTAGATAGTGAAGCATATGTTTGGCCACTAACTTATCCTGTCCTTTAGGATGTAGGCATCCCAGCCAAGCATGGAGTTAAAATTCATAAGAAAAATAATCCAAAATTGTAATCTTTCTGCTTCTCATAGGACACCAAAGATATTAGAAGAGAGATATGTGAATGGCTCTTTAAATGGGCATCTGTACTTGTGAAGAAATTCTTCCTTATAGGGAAGAACCAAAGAGAGGTGTTATAAAACCATAATGGACATGGATAGAGCAAACAGAGATAAGTTTACATAATCCTAGAAAACTAGACCTCACAGGGTCAGATCAGTGGCAGCTTAAATGCTACTTTACAGAGCAGATAGGAATCTTCTTTAGCTTTTGAATATAACTCCAAATAATTCCAAAAATGATTTAGGTAAACTTCTAGATAAAAAGCAATGTGTTTGGGATATAGACCTGGCATCAAGAACACCCATTTCTACCTGGGCTCCAGGTAGCCTTGTCCCTACCTACCTGTCATATGGCCATGAAAAAATGAGACCGGGGAAGGCAGGCTTCAGAGAATTCCAGAGGATAAGGCTGTGTCTTCAATTTAGGATACTTATGCACAATCACTTGTTAACACTTAATAGCTATAATAGTAACAGTAATAAAATTCTTCATCGCTTATTGGGAGCCGACAATACTGAGCACAGCCTACCTTGCTCACTGACCCTCCCACCAATCCCATGGGGTTGTTTTACATGGTTCTCCATCAATATAAATGGAGAAAAGGGGGCTCAAGCCCTGGGCTCCAGGACTCTGATTCCTATTCTCTTCACCTCTGTGTTATAGCAAAGTGTGAGTACAGTGTGTCCTGGAGATAATCAACAGCTTTGGCCTGCAAGGATTCCAAGAAGCTGAGTTGGGAGCAAAGAGAGACCTTACACAGATGCTAACCACATCTGTCACTTTGTGGGTGTCAGCACAGAGAGCATTTACTCTGCAGTCCATGGGGGAATGTGAATGGAATTCCTCACAGGATTCCCAACCCATCTCCAAAGCATCTTGGAATAAGAGAATCTCCAGAGTGCTCTGCATGTCCAAGATCTTACAAGGGTATAAGCTGATTTAATCACCAAAAGGTCACACTTGACTGCTGCAGAGAGATGCTCACAAGTTTGTCATTAGGCAGGAAGCAGCCAGATTTGCTCATGAAACTGTTCTTTGTAACAAAGGCTGGCAAAGAGAGGATCCATTTCTGGATTCCTAATAGATATCGGCTCTGTGGGGATATGAGGATGTTTTGAAGGAAGGAGAGCTTGGTTCCTCTGACCCACCTCCCTGAGTCTATCTCTGGAAGGTAAAGATGTGAAGACAAAGCCAAACAAATCTCAGAAGAGACTCTAATTCCCTTGGACCTCGCACTAGGTTGAATGAAAAGCTCTTCTCTACATGGTAATCTCCTGCTGTCCCCAAAAATTGTGGAAACAAGTTGTGACCCCTGAAGTCCCCTGAAAAAAATCTCATGAATCTCTGGTCCTGTTTAGGGCCCGTTTCTCTGCATACCCAGAGTTACCCATACTTATCTCTATCATAGCATGTTTGTATCAGCCAGCAGCTCTGGCCATTAGTTGAACTGCTGGAATTCAAATCCCAACTCTGCCATTTACTGTTATTTTGAACAAGTTGTTTTATAAGTCTATGCCTCAGGTTCCTTATCTGTAAAATGGGGATGATAAAAGTACCTTGAAGGGGTGTTATGAGGATTAAATTATATAATGCATGTAAAGTGCTTATTACATCAATATCTGGCACACTCAACACTCAATAAATATGAGCTACCATTATTTCTTATCACTTGTTGCTGTCACCTTATATTTATGCACCTTTCTTTCCCATCCATCTGTGAACATCTTCAGGATAGCGTTCCTGTCTTTTATTCCTTTATCACCATCTAGTATAAAACTTAAAATATGACAGGCACTCAACAAAGTTCCTGATTTAAAGAGCACTTCAGGGCGCCTGGGTGGCTCAGTGGGTTGGGCCTCTGCCTTCAGCTCGGGTCATGGTCTCAGGGTCCTGGGATCGGGCCCTGCATTGGGATCTCTGTTTAGTGGGGAGCCTGCTTCTCTCCCCCTCTGCCTACTTGTGATCTCTGTCTGTCAAATAAATAAATAAATAAATCTTAAAAAAAAAGGAGCACTTCATTCATTCATTCTTAGTGAAAGATAATATTAAATTTATTCAAAAAGTGCCCAAGGGATAGAAATATGAAAATATGATAGCAACCCAGGGCAGGATACATTCCCCTTCTCTCCTGCATCATATGGGGACCAGACTAGGGAGGAAGCTTTCATTTTAAAATATTAAGAAAGTCACACCATACCCAACCTATGGTCAAGCCAGATGAAGGTTTTGATTTTAGAAGACTGTTTCTATACAGAAGTACTCTTAGTACTCTTACCTTATTATATACAATAGAAACTTCTCATTTTTCTGTAATACTTGAAATACAACAGGTTTCCTTCCTTTTAAGTCCCTCTCTGCCCCCTTGCCAAAGAAGAAGGTACGGTTTGACTCATGAAATGTAAAACAGAGCAAAACTTGCAGGGCTCAGCCGCATCTGAGTTGGCTCCCTGGGACCTGTCCACAGAGCATGAGTGTTTTCTGCATTTCCTGCGGTTCCGTGGGATGCAAACTCAATGGAGCAGGGCTTCTCCTCTCTACATATGGGTGAGCACATAAGTTAAGTTTCAGCTAGAAAGGGGGAAATGCATTCTCAAAAGGCAATAAAGTTGAAATCTTTATTCCCTTCTGTCTTCAATATCTATTTCCCCAAGAGGTTCCAAAGTCAAGTCATGGGGAGACTGAAAATTGGCTTCTGTAAAACAAGGAGATAACACATCTACCATTCAGTAATCCAAGGATAATAGTTGAGAGAATGGAAAGATATTCTGAAGCTACTAAATGTAAGAAAAGTGAAATTTCAAGATGGATCTCCTTTGAAAAGTAATTAGTGATATACAAAATTAATCTTCTAACATTGACATATGTACAAGGACTATTCTATCATTTAGGACCCCAGGGTTACACTCATTGAGGAAGGTTTATTTACAAAGAAACTAACAGCAAAGCTGTGGGTGGAATATAGAAGGGTACTTCCAAGCCACCTCCTTCTTCTTCCATTCCTTCTTTCCCACAATATATAACATATCCAATAGTGATGGTAGAAAATGTGGCTTTATCTACTTCCTCCTTTAAAAAATAGAGCTAGGTCTGCAAGGCAGACCCATAATTTATTAATCCCACAGTCTGTGTGGCCCAGGATGACCAACCTGTCTGAAAAGAGCAAGGCCCTCCGTGAGTAGCATAAAGAGGCAGAAAGAGAAGAAAGACCATACCTGAGGCCTGATGCAGCTAACTCACCCACTAGCATCAGGTGGCCCAGTGAATATTCTTTTTTTTTTCAAGATTTTATTTGTTTATTTGATAGACAGAGATCACAAGTAGGCAGAGAGGCAGAGAGAGAGAGGAAGAAGCAGGCTGTCTGCAGAGCAGAGAGCCCGATGCGGGGCTCGATCCCACGACCCTGGGATCATGACCCGGGCGGAAGGCAGCAGCTCTAACCCACTGAGCCCCCCAGGCGCCCCCCAGTGAATATTCTTTATTCAATCAACTGAGTTTGCGGCACTTCCCTTGGGAAGGATAGAGAATGTATGTGGAGATGGGGAGAAGGATGCAGTTTCTTCGCCTCTAGACTTATGTAGAATTGTGGAGGGAGAGGAGATAAAGTTCCCCTCCCCATTCAAAGGCCTTTTCTTAATTTATGCTGCCCCAAACAAGCCTATGCCATTTGCAAATGACCTAATTGACCTAATCTGGGAAAGAGCATTCACTGAAGTTAAAACTGATGCTGAGTTGTATACAGGTGAGGTAGGATTTGTCTGCACATCAGTGCATCTACTCTGTCGATTTACATAGCTTGAGAGCGAGCCGTGATGCAGAGAACCAAATCCTCATTTCCTGTATTCACAGGAACACATGATAGGGACCATGAAGAAGACAGAGCCCTACCATTACAATGGAATACAGCTCAGCAATACTCCCCTGACCACTTAGGAGAAAACCTGTCTAACCATCCCAGACACGTGTCACTTCATTTGAACCTGAATGATCTCTGGGGAAGTAGCATCACAGCTGCACTTGAAAACTCTTCAAGGTCCTGATAGGAAGTTCTTCTACTTGTCCTACCTCTCCCCCACCCCCTTGCAGTGGGAACCCATTTTCTCTTTACAGGTCTCAGGACAGACTTTATTAAGTCATTCCTTAGCTTTGATTTCTATCTCTAGGTAACCACAATCCAGTGGGATTTCTTCATATCCTCCCTGTCAATAATTAATCAACCTCTCTTGAGAGCTCTGAAGATCTCTGATAAGGTTAAATGATGATATCCAGAGTCAATCTTGTCTAATCATCAGGTCTAATGCTTACCTAGCCTCCTTCACATGGTGAAAAGCTGTTTGTTCCTGCTGAAGTGTGTATGTCTGAACTAATTTTCACATTTAAAAAAAATCTAGAAATCCATTTTCTATGATTAGTTTAGCTGTCCTATCTGTGACTTAACTTATTTGTCAGACCATTCAAGCCTATCACTATGCTGGGCCTTTCAATTTCATGACTAATTGGGAGAGAAGTTCACACTACTTAGATGGAGCCTTGCGTCATTTGGTTTTTGCAGATGTACTGAATCACAGCCACACATTGAGGCAACAGCGTCGCAATTTGAAAATGACATAGTATATCTGATATAGAAGAAGAGCCTCTAAAAATTCTAAAAAGTCAGGAATAGACAAATTTTTGTAAACCAGAATTAACTTTCCATATGTATTGACAACTACATTCTAACAATTTTCAACTTCTGATTCAGTATGTCAATCTTGGGTTTATCTGTAAATTCCCGCTCCATCTCTTCCTAGACAAGTAGTTAATTTTATGGATAACGACAACAATAAAAACCCAAACTTTAAGGAACTAGTGATGTTCTCTATTTAAGAGATTACTTTAATAAAGGAACTCTTTAGTCATTAAGAGACGAAAATAGAAATCTATTACAGTGATTCCTATACTTTTGGAATTTACTAGGTTGTAAAATGGCTCAAAGTTAAAAATAGAATTACCATATGATCCAGTAGCTCCACTACTAGGTATTTACCCAGAGAAAATGAGAACACTAATTCAAAGAGAAATATTCATCCCTGTGTTTATTGCAGCATTATTCACAATAGCCAAGTGTCTATTGATAGATGGATGGATAAAGAAGATGTGGCATATATACACAATGGAGTTCTTTTCAGCCATAAAAAGAACGGGATCTTGCCATTTGCAACAACATGGATGGATCTAAAGGGTATAATGCTATGTGAAATAAATCAGTCAGGGAAAGACAAATACCCCATGATTTCACTCATATGTGGGATTTAAGAAGCAAAACAAACAAAGAAAAAAAGACCAATAAGAAACCAGACTCTTAAATACAGAGAACAAACTAGTGATTGCCAGAGGAGAAGTGGGTGGGGGGATGGGTGAAATAGGTGAAGGAGATTAAGAATACACTTATCATCATGAGTACTGAGTAATATATAGAACTGTCAATATTGTACGCCTGAAAATAATATAACACTATATGTAAAATATCTGGAATTTAAAAGATAAATAAATATAAATTTAAAACAAAATAGCCCAAAGTATTTAGGAATTGACAGGGTTATTAAAACTTCAGTTTTCAAGTTAGGACATTATACAATTTTTTAAAATAAATACCATTTTTTACAGATTTATTTATTTATTTGTTTGTCAGAGAGAGAGAGAGAGAGAGCACAACCAGGTGGAGCAACAGGCAGATCAGGCAGAGGCAGAGAGAGAAGCAGGCTCCCCACTGAGCAAGGAGCCTGATGCAGGACTCGATCCCAGGATCCTGTAATCATGACCTAAGTGGAAGGCAGAAGCTTAACTGAGCCACCCAGGAGTCCCAATAAATACCATTTAGAATCACGATTATTTCATTATAGGAGGGACATCTGAACACCAAAATGCAAGAAAGTCATAACCCTCCAAAGAATTAAGAAATAACAGTTGGCAGTAGTACACTAATTTTAAAATAGATATTTTTTACTTCAAATTTTATTTATGTATTCATTTTTTATTTTATATTCTTTTAAAATTCAAATATAATTAACATACAATGTTATATGAAACTTGGGTGTACAACATAATGATTCTTGGGATGCATGGGTGGTTCAGTCAGTTAAGTATCTACCTTCTGCTCAGGTCATGATCTCAGGGTCCTGGGATCGAGTCCCATGTAGGGTTCCTTGGTCAGCAGGGAGCCTGCTTCCCCCTCTGCCTGCCTCTCCCCCTGCTTGTGCTCTCTCTCTCTGTCACTCTCTGACAAATAAATAAAATATTAAAAAAAAACAATATAATGATTCTTTAAAAACCTTTTAAATGTTGAAGAATTGCAGAATACATTTTAAATTTGTGGTGTTATTTTGAATGTAATTCATTTTGGTTCAAGTTAGGTCACGTTAGGAAAATACATTCACCAGCAAAACACAATATAGAGTTCATTCATTTTTTAAAATTTATCATGGACTTTATTTAAAATCCAGGTTGACACAGGCATCTGGGCACAAATGGAAGCAATATAACTAATAATACTGGTTTTTTTTTTTCAGTAAAGACTAGTAGATTAAATTGTGTCACCCAAAGAAATATGCTGAAGTCCCAACTCCTAGTACCTATGAATATGACTTCACTTGGAAACAGTTTTACAGATGTAATCAAGTTATGATGAGGAAGGACATAATGGCTTAGGGTGGACCCTCGTTCAGCAATTGGTATCCTTATGAGAGGAAGGAGAGCAGCACAGAGACAGAAGCAAACATAGAGGAAGATGGCCATGTGAAAATGGAAGCAAAACAAGAAATGCCAAGGATTGCCAGGAACCTCTAGAGACTAGGAAGAGGCAAGGAAGGATTTGTCTCCAGAGTCTTCAAAAGGAGCTTGGCCCTGTCAACAGCTTAATTTTTGACTTTTGGCCTCCAGAACTGTGAGACATTAAATTTCCGGGTTTTTTTTTTTTAAGATTTTATTTATTTATTTGACAGAGAGAGAGAGAGATCACAAGTAGGCAGAGAGCTAGAGAGAGAGAGGGGAAGCAGGCTCCCTGCTGAGCAGAGATCCTGATGCAGGGCTCAATCCCAGGACCCTGAGATTATGACCTGAGCTGAAGGCAGAGGCTTAACCCACTGAGCCACCCAGACGCCCCAAATTTCCGTTGTTTTAAATTACCCAGTCTGTGGTACTTTGTTACAGTAACCCTCGGAAACTAATAGAGACTATTCTGAGGGAACTAAAAGAAGCCAAGGAAAAATATTTCCTCTTCTTTAGTTTTTGGCCCTACCGTCTTGCTACATGGCCAAAGAGAGAGCAGGGGAGGTGACAGAGGATCTGGACATTGGAGGCTATAGGAGAGTGTGCCCCATTCAGCAGTTGCCCATTTGAGGGCAGTGGTTCTCAGGGTTACTCACAAGAAATAGTCAAAAATTTATATAGAAGTATTGCCACACATTTTGTCTAGATAAGCACTGCTCATCAGAGTTTTCCCAAATGATTAAAAAAAAATTAAAAACAACCCATGAAAAAGTAGCAAGAATCTTGGGCATTTGTACCTTCTCATTTTCATATGATAGGTGTTCTTGGAGCAAACAAGGTTAAACCATGAGCTGAAGCACCCATTGCCTGAAAAGGATCTTGTGGAAGCTGAAGTCCAAATGGCCAAGCCTGAGGAGAAAACTCTAGGGCCTTTAGCCTTCTGAGTGAAGAATTATCTTCTTCTTCCCTACAGGCTCTTGAGCTAAGTCCATTAACACTGAGTTTCCTGCAGGGCCCAGCTGTCCCCAGTAGAGACGGGGCAATGGTCTCTGGGGGGACAACTGTCCGGGCCACTCAAAGCACTTAAACAAACCTATAAGAACAGCTCTTAAACCAAACACGAGAGTCCCCATCTGTGTTTGCCCTCCTCCACTCTTGTTTGCAAGCCTAGGGAGGGCAATGTCTTTCCAATGGCTCCTGGGTTATGGAATGTATTTAAATGCGTGGTTCAAAATCCTCATCTACCCCTCTCAAATTTGACAATTGTTTAACCATTATTGCTTGAATGGATGCAGATGTTCAGCTCATCTCTTGTTGGGAGGAGTGTTTCTTTAGAAGAAAAGGGGAAATTGGCTTTTTTCTTCTTTTCCTTTTTTTTTTTTTCCAGACACATATTTTATCTTTATGTTTGTATCAAGGACTGCCAAGAGATGCATCTGGTCCCCAAATCAAG